>NW_019014552.1:651350-689215 GCF_000150535.2 Carica papaya
TGAATCAAAATCCAAAATGGTGGATCAGGTTCCCACGTTCGGGGAAGACCCTTCGGCTTCCCAAATTGGTCAGCTTTCTCCATTTTCGAGGAAACCTCCTCAGTTCCCGTGCGGGTGGGTGGCCCGACCGAGCCCGCACAGCCAACCAGATGCCAACCCGGTTCCCCGACACTAAACAACCAACCAAAACAAAAAAACAGAACGATTTTACCTTTCGGCGTGGGCGATTTGGCCTCAGCTTGGCTCCCGGTCACCTCCTTTCGGTCACCCCACAACTCTTTTGCGTGCCTGCGACTGGAATGGTAATTTTTAAGCCTAAAAAATCAGTTAGTGAAAAATAGAAATAGATTGAAAGGAAAATAGGGGAAGAAAAGACAAAAATGACAAACTTTTTACCTCACTTGCCTCGGTCTCCGCCGTCACACGGCGTATCAACCGTTCTCTCTTCCTTCTTCTTCCTTTCGGTTTGGCTTCCTCACTCTCCCACCTCCGCCTCTTTCTTCTTTTCTTCCTCCCTCGCAGCGGCCGTTCTTTAGCTCCCCTTCTCTTTCCCACTCGACCCCTTCTCTCTTTCCTTCTCCCTCCTCTTTTTTCACTCATTTTCCTTTCTCTTTCTAGCTTCCCTCTTCCTTCCCTCTCCTTCTTTCTTCCTTTCGACTTCCCTGCGTGACCCTCTCTTCTTCCTTCCCTTCCTGATTGCTCCTCTCTTTTTCCCCTCTCTCTTTTTCGGCTACTCTTCAAAATGAAGAGAAAACCCTAATCTCTTCCTTTTTATACTCGTTCCTTCAAATTGGATCTTCATGACTCGATTTGAGCCATCTATTTTTTTTTAAATCTCCTTCATCTGATCTCCTCAAATAGTCCAATCTGGGCTGTCCATTCTCTTAATTTTCTTTGCCCCCTTCCACTTCTCCTTATTTATATTTTTGCCTCTCTTTTTCTTACCCACTTTTATATAGGTCCCTTAAATTAATTAAAAGCCCCAAATTTTAAAAATTCTTTTCATTTGCATCGAAACTCTAATTTTATTTATTTATTTTATATTTTTTTTATGAGATGGATTTTACACCATGAGATCCTGGTTTTGATGATTCCATTTTCTTTTAATATTTACCTTCTTTGATTAACTTTAATTAAGGCATAACAATTATCAAAGTTTTTATATCAACACAACATGTTTTGTCTATCCATAATTTCACGTGCATAGAGTAAGATAACCCACATAAGCAATACACTAATGCTAACTTCATATCCTCGTTACAGCATTAAGAACATAGATATAAATATCATTCGAAGAACAGGTATTAGTTAAAAAAATCTAAACAAACTATCATTAAACTAAATATTAATAATCGAAAATATGCAAGAAAGAAGCTAATCTCTCTTAAATATCTTTTAAGCTCTACTTCGCTCATCAAAAGATAACGGATCTTAACTTCATTGAATTTTGGTATTAACCATGTATGAATATCATATCTCCATATTTCTTGCATACAATTCCTTTTCTTGAAAAAAAAAATTCATGATGCAGTATATAATTTAACAATATGACAATTTCATTCTATTGGACATGTAATATCATACTGCAACAAATCACATACTAATAATGCATAATATTCATACGTAAATTTAAGTAAGCATAAAAAGAAACAGAAAACCGTATCCACCACCTTTATTTCATTTTAACATAAGCAAATCCACATGCATTAATAAATGTAAAATGTAAATTAAGAAGAAAATAGCAATACTTAAAGCTTCAAATTAATGTTTTCCCTCTTTCTACAAATTCCTGATCCCACAAAATACAGAAAACTTGAAATATATTTACTCAACAACAGATTAACAAGGAAAGAAAAAAATTTTGTAGATCTCTTGACACGACTTTTCTCTTTCTCAATTTTGACTATTTTTTTTTTCACTCAACCTCTCCTCTTCTCGTTCTCTAATCTCACTACTCACTCAAGTTGCCTCTTCTCTTCTCGTTCTTTAATCTCACTGCACCATTCAAGCTGCTTTATCCTTTTTCAGGATTTATTTCTCAAAACAATTACTTGTTTTTTCTTTGGTTTTGACTCCCTTTTGTAGCCAACGCTAATCACCAACTTTAAACTAGATTGACACTCATTCTTTCTTCATGCTACTCTTTCGTTCTATCGTGCAATCACCAGATTCACCTATTTTAAATTTCTTCTTCCTTCAAGCTGCGTCAAGTCATCATCAACATCGCACATCATAATCATTGTATGCACTTCTCCTTTCTTCTCTTTGCTTCAAGTTCTAACAAATCTCCAAGCCTAAATAACTGAAATCTTGCACAAAATGTAAAGAAAACAAGATAAAATGTTACCTGAAAGGAATGCAGAATGAGAGAATAAGAACCCTAGCCGACTTCTTTTGTTTTTAGAATAAGAAAAAAAAAAAAAGGAACAAATGTATCTCTTTGCTATTTATACGAAACCCAAAAAATCCAAAATAAAAAATGACATTGTTTGCATAAATACACATATATACACGCATGTGATTCACACATGCTTCCATTGCTTCACTCACCCATTCCATGCGTCTCCCATCTACTTTGTTCCTCTGCATGCCTTATCATCTTTTAATAAGGTTGTTGTGCACCGGATTGTGTTTATCAGTAGTCATCATTATCGTCACATTTATCTGCCATCATCACGCCAAAGGCTACCCACTTCGCTTACCCTTTAGCTTCCCTGTAAAAAGAAAGGAAAACGAACCTAACCTCCTTTCATGCACAACATGTTTCTGAAATGAAGAAGATAGGAGATGCCATTGTTGTTCGAATGATGCCCAAGGGCTTTCTTTTCCGTCCATGATTTTAATAGTTTACTAAAACGATGTTGTTCGACCATTAAAAAGTTTATTGTCAAACCACATCCTTCCCAATCGAAAGTGTTATATGCCTTGTCAAAAGTTCATTTTCATAAGACTAGCTACCTCCCCTTTCTAAGAGTAATAACTGTCTCACTACCAATTAAGACTTAATCCAAAAGTTACTTTTTCCCCAATGAAAGGAAATGAAATTCAATATTTAAACTACTGAAATTAGCAATAAAAAATAAATGATTGTTACTATTAAATGCTATCTAATTCTGGTATTATGTTAAACGATAAAATATTGTCAACTATCTAAAAATTTTAAACCCATAGAATACAGTTTGATTTATTATTTATATATATTTCTTTGAAGAGTAAATAAATATTGATTAAATATATATGAGAAGAAGCCCTTGTAAAGCCCACAGCCCATATTATTTATTACATACATATATAATACACATATATCTATATGTGTACAAATATCAATTCAATATTAAATGATGCTGGCATTTAACGTTCTTTTCGGAAGCACTGGGCTGGCATTAAACATAAAAAAAGACCATTAGCAAAGGAAATAGCTTACTTAACTAAATAAATAAATTTATTTTTAACTTTCATTCTATTAACGTACTCAATGATGCAATGGGTTCAATTATGCTGCAGCTGAATAAACTTGACTTTCTTATTTATTATTGGGAGCATTAGGCTGGCGTTAAACATTTAAAAAAAAAGACCATTAGGCAAGGAATTAGCTTACCTAACCAAATAAATAAATTTGAGCGTCAACAATTGGGA
Source organism: Carica papaya (assembly GCF_000150535.2). The sequence continues at coordinate 654,987 of NW_019014552.1, forward strand.
TTATAATAAGATTCATTTTATTGACATAACCAATGATGCAACGTGCTCACTTGTGCAAGTAAATGATCTATTAACCTGAGTATACAACTTTTGCAGAAATGCTCCATTTGCACATCTCTGAAAGGCATCCGTCAGCACTTCGTGAGAAAAACAAAGTATAGATATGGAGGCAACGTACAAGAAGATGATTCTTCAACGATTTTAAAGTTGAAGATGGATTGATCAACCTTGAGGTATACTTATCATTTATGTAATTATTAGCTTAATTTTAACAAAAGCTAACAGATTTATGTGTCAATTTCTTAGTCGCTTGATTTAGGGTTCATGCCCTGGATTTCTTTTGTTCTACAATTGGTTCTTACCAGATGTTGAAAACTACTCTAAGGTTACATCTTTGAACATATAAAGTTCATTAATCTTTTAGAGAAGTAAATTAAAGTCTGTTTACAGAAAAATGGAAAAACACATAGTTAGAAGAGGAAAATTACTTCATTTTGAACGGAATCAGACCTTTTGTGTCATGATTTCTGGTCTCCTAACCGTAGTTCTTATTGTTTCTACAAAGTTGTTAGCATCAGAAGTCAAAGGATGTGGCGGGTTCGGGTATGGGTTGAAGATCCGAGAGGCCTGGAGTTTGACAAAGTCAGCCATTTGGAAATTCAGGTACTTAATTGTCATTTTATATATTCAACCCACAATTAAAAGCTTAAAACTGAGCTGGAAACAAAGTTATGGCCATAAAAAGTAACAATAATCAGAGTTAATTCGGCCCCTAATATCCAGAAAGCCTTTTTTTAAGCCCATAACAGAAATTATCAAAAAGCTTCTATTCCATAAGAGACCAAGAGTACGTTCAGTTAACTTATCTTGGGCCTGCTTGAATTAAGAACTTCGTCCGTTTGCTCTTCTAGTCCTTTCTCTTACCACGCTTTCTTGCGGCGCAATTACAAAAGCAGGGTTTCTTGGGGCAAACCCTTGTAATGGCTTACTAGAGAATCTCCATCTCTAGATTTGCGAAAGAAAATCCCTAATTATCAAAATCTGAGATGGACAACCTTAAGATCTTTGATCCTTTCTCCAGCAAATTCCTAGATCTTGTCTTCTCCATCCTCCATGTTCTAAATCGTACTGAAAGCTTGAAGCTGATTCTTCCCGTTTGTAGGTATGGAGAATTGGTGTTCCAGGTGGAAGAAGTGTTTGACCATAACCAGCGGTTGTGTCTCATTCTTTTAAGTTGGCGGGAGAGAGGAGGAGGTCACTGGAAGATCTTGAAGACTTCTCTGAGGTTGCCGGAAGCTCCCTTTATCCCGGAAATGGTCGCCGGATTCATTTCTTTGTTTCTTTTCTTCCTCCGACGGATTGGCAACTTCCAGCTCACACTTCCTTTGGGCAATGGTCTCACACTTTTCTCACGAATACAAGACATCTCTGACCCCAACCACCGGAATAGGAACTTACATGCTATACAGATAGGAACCAGAAGCAAAACAGGATATTACCTCCTCTTCAAGGCTCGATTCAAATAGCCTATATATATATACACACGCGCAGAGACACGGGTAATTACGTCATATGAAATAAGAATCACATATCTATCTGTTTATTTTCTTGCACCTTTTTTTTTTTTTTTTTTTTGTCTACGGCCTACTCCTTTCTATTTTTGTTCTTTAATACTATCAGAAATGCATGCATATATGTTGATTGTGGACTATTTTCTTTAACCACAGGTGTCAGGGGATTTTTTGTCGGATGCAAGCAATACGAAACAGTAATTAGGGTTCTGATATATTTTGGTTATACATTTAGGAATGTATACTTGCTACCCATTTGGTTCATAATTTCGTATTCAGTTCCTAAGTAAATTAATTCATCCAAGCTGGCTATGGCCTCGGATGCTAAGTTTGTTTTCGGGATTATATTCTTTGCTCAACATGGAAACTTTCTTAATGGAGATTTTGACGACTGTCATCTTGCTCCTCGGCTTACTCGTGGATTTATCTATCAAGTTTAAACGTTTGCGCCTGTCTACAGAATTTTCAGCCTTGCTGAAATCCCAAGCACAAGTTTCGGGCTTCTTGTCACTTCAAGGGTTGGAGTAAGTTTTTATAAGTGGCAATTAAACTTTTCATCACTGTAAGCATGGCAATGTGGATGCTGAAACTTCCTGTTTCTCAGGCCTCTTGAGTCTTTTATTTCCTAATTCAGTGCATGCCAGTGAATTGCTGTCGGTTTGGTCTGTATTTTTAAGTGGATGTGTCTGTAGCTGTTCCTAGTTCTCAAAACTGCTACAAATTTGTTGATTGTGTACCTTATTAGCTTCATAATAATAAGATGTTTGTTGTTGAATTTTGTAACTCTTAATTTTCATTTCCATTCCTTAAAAACTAAATAATGTATAAGATTAGCCTGCATATATATGCATGCATAATTGAAAAAAATGATTTTTGTGTTTAAGTTACCAAACATCTAGAATGGATTTATGACCTAGAAATTAATTTATAAGAGTTGGAATAAGCTAAACACAAAGTGCATGAAATGAACCAACTACGTTTAGAATCGATTAGAATTTTGACATTTTTAAACATGTAAATGTAGTAGTAGATTTAGAAATTACTTCTGCAATTTCTAATTTGTATAATTCGTTTACTTCAAACTCTGCACGACCAATCCAATCTTGATTAGGGTTTGGTTGTGAATTCGAAATGATAATGTGACAGTAGTCATTATGAGTGCTACACGTGATGCTTGTATTAATTGGTACTTTTCCTTACAAGCTTATTTTTGTATTACTTAAAAGTTCCTAACTACTTACATTCGGGACAAATGAATAATAATGCACGGAAGAAGTTGTAAAAAGTCCTTTACACATAAAAGTATTTTTAACTATGTTTAAAAATGATTTGAGTGTAGAGAAACTATAAGCGATAGTTGTAGTAGTCACACAAAATATTAAGACTTAAAATATATTTAAATTTGTTATTAAAAAAAAAAAAAGCTATGACAATAAAATGCAGTCAATTTAGATCAGCACAACTGCTTGATTTAATTTATTTGATATAAATTATCAAAGAGATTTGAGAAACCTTTCTACAAGGGAAGAGAGAGTGCGTGATCCTGATGGTGAAAAAAGCTCTTCCTGCGGGGGATCACAGCCGAAAGTATGATAAAAAATAAAAAAAATAAAATAAAAAAAGCAGTACATCTTATTTGACTGAATGGAACCGTGTCAAAGCCTCAGTTTAGTCAGAGGAAATGAGTTTTTTGTCAACAACATTCATGTAAGATCAACTTTTGAAATTCTTTAAGAATTATGGACCCGAAGTAGATACATATATTATTATATGTATGTATTATGACATAATATATATACGTGAAAGTGCAAAATACAAGAACAACCATGATGCTGAAACAATTAATGACATTAAATATTAATTAATTACTGATATATCATCTCCAAATATGCATAAGGCAGTAACTGTTACATTATTAAATGCTACATATACATATGCATACATCTATATATCTGTGAATATCAATCCCACCACAAAAACACATTTAACGGCAAATCACGCAGCCATGCAGCCAACGCCATACCTGGTATTAGGAAACACAAGGAACAAGCCACTGCAAATAATACCCACCATTAGCGGAAAACTTTCCATCACCTGATCCATCTCTTTCTCGTGTCCAGGGAACAGGCAATTCGTCACGCGATGATCAGAGAAGGCTATTGCCATGAACACCATCACTGACATGATTGCATGCACGAAGTCAGTCAGGCCTAACTTATACCTCTCATCTGTCGGAATCTCCACGTCCAGCCCGGTCTTGAACACCGCCAACCCTTTCGGCGTAACCATGCCGTAGTAAACTTTCCCGTCGGGGCCGCGAAAGCTGTCCGTGAAGTGGAAGAAGAAGCAGGAGAGAGCGCAAAGGGTTAACAGAACGTGGATCATCATGGTGTTGATCGCCGTGCAATCGCCGTAACGGTAAACGGACGGGAGAACCATCTCGAAGGTCAAAAGGGTCCCTGTGGGGAGGAAGTTCACGAGCATTGAGGTTTTGGATATGGTTTTCTGCATTCCCTTTGCCACTGCACGCCTTTTCCGGCCACCACCGTTTTTGTTTCCGGCGTCAGCGCCGGGTATGACTCCCGGAAGCAACTGAGGAAGAGAAGGGTTTCGGGATGGGGTTGCACTGTACACCCTGATGCCCATTCCTTCTTCAGTTTGCTCCATTGTTGGTTTTGGAGAGAAGGAAATGCAGAACAGTTTTTTTTGTGAGTAATGTTTAAGGGTGAATATAGTTGTATAAGTATATATACAGTTTGAATTTGAAAAGTTTAAGGTAGTTATTGACGGTTAATAACTTCTGTACAACGGTTGCTGCAGCGCTTTTAGTCTTGTTAGAAAAACACGTGCATTAGTACATAAAAAATGAATATACATTTATAACACCCAAAAACCTCATAATGCCCCCAACCCATAACTTCGAAAAGAAATCACAAAAATATTTTTTTGCATGTGAAAGAATATATAGATACTTTTATAAGTGATATCTGAATAGTATATAATATTCTTTTTTTATTGAAAGTCACTATTATGAAGAAGTGGCTGGATCGATTCCAAAAGCAACAAAAAAATAAAACTTTAAAACCAATTCACTTTCTTGTTTTTGTTAAAAATAATTTGTAACTTAAAGTTAAAAATTCAAAGTTCGCAACGTGACGGTTGGAGAATGACCTTGAGCATTGCAGAAGAGCAGAAAAATCCAGACTTGCCATGAAAATTCTGGAAAGACGTGATCATCGGCAATGAGAAAGAATAGAAGAAAACAGGATGATGTTGAAAAAGAAGAGAAAGAAATTGACGGTAATTAGGAAGAGGAAGAGGAAGAAGAAGAATCTGTAAAAACTTCAGCAGTGTTAAGACAAGATGAAATGAGCAATACAAGCTATATATATATGTGTGTGTGTGGGTGGGTGGGTTTATGTGTATGGATATCAAAAGAGAAAACGCAAAACAGATGCATGTTATACCACCCTTTTACTAACTAAAAAGGCCCCTTCCATTATTTCAACTTTCATCCTTCTCTTTTAACCCTCCAACTTCCCGCTATTTCTTGTTTAGCTTCCAAATTATTTTTTCTTTGCGTCTTGTTCCAAAATTAATTCCAGTACATAAATTAATCCAACAGGGTCCTACAACTCCCTCAATTTTACATAAAAGCCAACAGTCTTCCAACTACCTAAAATTGACCTCAGAGCAGCAATGAGCTTTCGTTTGATTATTTCCGACAAAGCACATTAATCTATAGGGTAACATGATAAAAAAATTTACTCATTTCCAACAATGTATTAGACACTTCGAGGAATCTTTTTACATCGACCAATCATGAAGCACAAGCATCATGTATGGTAGCAAAGAAGAAAGAGTGCAAAGAACAAAAGATCAAAGACTTGTATAATTATATGAATTGCTTTCTTATCATTCTTACTATTAATTTCAATTAAATCATCCACTTCATATGGAACATGAAAACTATCTACAATAATATTCCATATATCAAGACTCATAACTTGACTGAAAATTTTCATTCCAGCTTCCCAATAAGTATAATTTTTTCCATCAAAGAGTAGCAGCCTAGAAATAAAATGACTTTCATTAAACAAGGTCGCTATGAGATCATCACTCTAAGATAGTTAAGCCAAACAAAATTAAATTGTAACACCCAAATCTGCAATTTAGACCAAGATAATTAAAGCATAATAATAAAATAAATTAGAAATAATTCATTTATAATTTTTAATCGAATTTTGAATAAATTATATATGAATGTATTTAAAAATATTTCAAAAATTAGATCTAAAATAGAAATAGGGGATGACCTATTTGAAATGAAATCTAAAAAACTAGAGCAAAAGTGAAAATAATAAAAATTTCGCCACGTGGACTGCCACGTCAGCAGCACGACCGGTCATCGTGCACCACATGGCAGACACGCGTCCACACGAGAAGCCACACAGGCGATCCGCGTGCTAGAAGATCCAACGGTCCAGATCTCATCCCCCGCGCACGAACGGTCCATATTTGTTTCCTCTTCAAGTGCGATCAAATGGCTAGATTTAATCAGATCAAGCAGCCCATATTAATTCCCCAAATAAGAGCGATTCAACGATGGGGAATGGGTCACGTGTCCCTGCATGGACGGCCTAGATCAATGCGTAAAAGGTATATAAGCATTGCATCCCAGAAACCCTAACCCTAACCACACCTGAGCTTGTCGGAGAAGAAGAAGAAAGACGGCCAGAAGGAAAACCAACTGTCGTCACCGCTGCACGGAGCCACCATTGACACGGGGGAGGTGATTTTTTTCTCCTTTCACTTCAGAAATTGATTTTAAGCCTTCCCACACCTATATTGGAGCCAAAAAGGCAAAAGAAAAGCCAGAAACTAAGAACGGAGCTCAGTCGAGCCACTGCAGTCGCGACCTAAAAACTGCTCCGGTGAGCCCGATCCTGCTTCCCGTTCCCTTCAATCTTTCAACCATTGAATTCCTAACATATTTCTAGTGCAGTGCGACTGAAGGAAATCCTGGGCCGGGAGAGAGGAATGGCAGAACCGTCGCACCGAAAAACTCCTCCGTCGATGAGTTCTAGTTTTTCCCTTAAATTTTGTAGGTTTTCATACAAAACTGGCTGAAACTAGTCGGGCCAAGAGGAGACGCCGTCATGGGCGTCAGAGCCAACACTAGAGCACGGCGACGCCACCGTGCGAGAACCGTAAAACGGTCAGAAAATTTAAAAATCCTTATTTTTGGTCTGTTTGAGGTATTTTAGAATACATGATGTGTATTTTTTATTTTAGCATAAAAAACTCAAGAAACTCGGGAATTGGCAGAAGGTGCTGTGAAAAAAGGCGGTGTTTCGACCACTGACACAGAGTAAAAATCCCTTACCCTTTCCTCTTGTTAGGGTTAATTAAAGTTCAATAAATAATAATGGTGTATTTGTAAATATTAGAAATTCCTAATTAATTAAATACAGGTCATCAGCGGAGCTGGTAACTGGTCAATGTAAAATTGTCCTACCTTATTTGTAACGGCCCCGGAAATTTAAAATGAAATGTATATTAAAAATATCAAATGCGGAAGCGAAGTCAAAAATTCGATTAACATCCCTTACACTAAAACCAAAAATGTGTTCACAAAATATAAAAGATCAAACTACCTAAAGGAGAAACTTGAAAGTAAAAGCTACGAATATGACTATGGAGTCTTCAGGCGTCTCCTTCGTTGTCCTCCTGCGAAACCGGCTCGGGAATAATGTCTTCCTGATCTGAAATAATTAAATAAGGAATGAGCTACACTAGCCCAGTAAAGACATCACGATATCTCATCGTCACGGAGGTAAAGGTGGGTAGAAAACACAAAAAGACCAATGGAGCATAATTTACAACAAATTCTTTTATCAATAATAAATCCTTCACCATCCACTTACCTCGATGAAATTCATAAAACAGTGTACGAAAGCAATAATATTATCATCATCATGAAATCATATGCGAACTGTATAACATAATACTTATTAAGCCTTTTGTAATTCAATCGTTACACAACATATTTTCCTCATTTACCAGCCCACTAGTATCCATGGGGATCCATAGGGGTCCCGCTACCCATTAACCCTTAACACTTGAAATCAGATTCCAGGGCCGTCCCCATACCCCGTCCGGTATGGGCGCCAAAACTATAAACCTCATTACCCCGTCCGGTATGAGGGTGAAACGGACCGTCCCCATACCCCGTCCGGTATGGGCGCCAAAACACATAAGATCTCCATACCCCGTCCGGTATGGGAGACCACAATCCCGGTAGGGTTCCCTACGGACCCGGTCCGTCCACCATCTCCCAGGATATCTAGTCAGGCTGACCACATTATACAATTACCCATTTACATAATTTTTAATTCTCTTTTTCCTCACTCAGCATCATTAATCCACATACAAACAAGCAAAACAGTAATTTATGCCAAACAGACAACATACAGCATCAATATCCCAGTCATTCAACCCATAATCAATAAAACAGTACAATATGCACACAAAACTATAAAATGAAAACATCAAACCTCATACTGCATTTAAAACTGTAAAACAGGCCAAATAACAGTTAACCGACAAACACACTAGACTCGGGCTCCATTAGCGACCTTAAGCAATTTCACACATTCGTTGATTCATGGAATACCGTTTTATCATTTATTGAACTTTAAAACCGTGATAGGAAATAGGGTGAGGGGTCCTTACACGTTTCGGGGTCCGAACACGGCTTCACAGAGCGCCTACAAACTGTCCCTAATTTTCCCTGAAATTTTTCCCAGGGAACTGAAACGCACTACTGGTACCTGCACGTGTTCCAAAAAATCCCAAATTAGGCCCAGGGCCCCTTTTTGGCCAATATCGCAATTCCAGCACGGCGGCTCCGCCGCTTGTGGCGGCGATTCGCCTCGGTTTGGCCGTTTTTTGCCGTTTCTGGCCGAATTCGGCCACACTTGCATCGATCCTTGCGATAAAACAACCCTAGGGCCCTCGGGGGGCCAAAAAATTAGGAAAAACCGAAGCTTACCGGCGGCGGTGCTCTCGGGTGCGGCGGCTCTCCGGTGAAGTTCATGTTTTGGTGATTCGGCTCCGATCAACCTGTAGAGAAAAGAATGGTGATCACGGTGATATAAAAATTGCATCAAACGGAGGTCGGAAAGGGCCTCATCGGAGGCAAAAATCGAGAAGGGGCGCGGCGGTGCCGCTGGGTTTCGGCCGTGTTTTTCGGCCGTTTGGCCGGGATTTTGGCTCCGATTTGGCCACAGGGGAAATCAGCATGGAAAAACGAGTCGGGGTATGAAATTTACCTCGATCGGCGGTCGGAAATCTCCCCGGTGCGGCGACGGGTGGCGACGGCCGGCGTCTCCGGCGTCTGGTTCGTCTTCTCCGGCGAGGGCAGGCGACTAGGGTTTTTGTGGTCTGGTGTGGGGGTTCTATTTATACCCTTTTGCCTTTTGATTTCAGCCCTCCATTTTGTTTTAATTTGGGTTGTCCGTTTTTTGAATAAATTTGGGCCGTCCGTGGGATTTTAATTTGGGCCGTCCGTATGCACGCTTGATTTGGGCCATCCGATTGGGTGTACGCGGATCGCCAAAGTGGCCCGTCCCCGGTTGACGGGGGTTTACCACGGGGCCGGTTCTGGTTGGCCGGAAATGCTGACCGGGTTTACTGACGGGGGTGGAGACGGGGCCCCCCCCCCCCCCTTTTTTTTTTTTTTTTTTTTTTCCTCTTCCAATTCCCGGGTGTTACATTATTTGTGTTGCATATTTTTTCTTATACTGCATAAACTGCTTACTGTTACATCGTGTACTTTACTTTATTGATTTTAATTGTTTTTTTGTTTATTAGTTTATCTGCCTGTTTTGTCCCTATATGTGGGTTGGTTTGTAATAAATGCCTTGATAATGTCTTCTTTAGTTGTTAATATATTAATTTATACTGCCTGGGTATCATCACTTTATTGTTCTATAAATATAAAATGAGTGGATGATGTGAACATGTACACTAAAGAGCTTACCGGGTATCATGGGAAAGAGTGTACAGACCTGGTACAAAGGAAAAATCCTACCGTGGATATTATCTCAGTCAAACGGGGCTGAAAAGTCCTATACCAGAAGGGTTCGAAAGTATTATTCACGCTCATGCCAGATGGAGTATTGAGGTGGTGGTACATTTGGCGCCCATTACCAGACGGGGTATGGGGACAGCCGGTTAATCAATAAATTGGATATTGGGTCCACATGTAGGGAGAACCCCCATGGACCCCCAGAGGTACTAATAGATAGGTAAAAAAGTAAAGTTGACGATTATTATTTCTTGGACTGTATGATGAATTGTTATATTGATTATTATCTTCAAAAGTCAAATTTGAGAACTTAAAATGTGAGTATGAAAATTTATATTCTTTTTCTAATTAAATGAATTTACTTAAAAAGGAAAATGACCCATTGATTATTTTATAATTTTTACCAACCTTTGTTTTTCGTATCAGTTGTTAAGTGTTGACATTCTTACTGGGTTAATGTAGCTCATTCCCTTAATTTAACCATTTCATATAAGGAATATCAAGATACAGATCCTGAGCAGTAAGAAAGTTAGTGACTAAAAGTTGCCTTCGGTGTTCCATCAGAGTTGCCCTGCGGAGGTTGAACCTATAGGTTTCTAATTACATTTCTATTTCTGTTATTTTTATTCCCCTTTAAGGGACATTCCCATAGTCTTATTGGGTATCCATATTTACTGTGTAAGGAATATAAACCTTAAATTCTCAATTGCTTCTACTTATATTTCATTAATTCATTATTTCTATTTCATTAAATTTTGGGTCTTTACAGTTGGTATTAGAGCCGCATTCATTATAACCATTCTTTACACGAAAGGTTAGGATCATTCAATACAACCCGACTCTCAATCCTTCATTATGAAATGCAGGTATAAAGACATAAAGAGAGGAAGACCCCCATTGAACATAGCAGCTCAGGAGGGGTTGTTTCAAGAGGATGTCGATCGACTCTTCGAGATACTGGAGAAACTCATATCTGCCCAGTAGGCTAAGGAAAAGATGAGGGAGTTTTTTGACCCTCCACCACTACCATAGTATGAGCCACCCCTACAACGAGAAGATCCAATGCCACCTCGGTACAACCCTACTCCTCCACCGTATCATTTGACACCACTGCAGTATAATTCAGTGCCCCCACTATACAACTAGGTGTTGCCAAAAGGTCACCCAGTCCCTCCCAGCATAATCCAGTTCCTCTTCAACAGGACCCAATTCCACCCATGATGAACCCAAACTACATTGAAAGGTACAAGAGAATTAACCCATCTACTTTTGCAGGAGCATTCACTTTCGAAGAAGCTGATTACTAGTTGGCAGAGACAGAAAAGACCTTCATAACTCTTGGGAGTGGTTTCCGAACAGAAGGTCATAATTGTTACTTACATGCTCGTGGGTGAGGCAGGTCATTGGTGGCAACTGAAGCAGGCTACCCTGCCCATTCTAGTCACTTGGGAACAGTTCCTGGTAGCTTTCAATGCAAAGTACCTCCCAGAATACTTTCGACATTTGAAAGAGATGGAGTCTACACACGTGGTCCAGGGGCATTTGACAGTGTCTAAGTATATCGAAAAATTCCTAGAGTTAGACTGATACTCTCCTGAGAGCATAATGGACGAAGGCAAAGAGGCAAAGAAGTTTGAGTGGGGCCTCCGTCCTGAGATTAGACAACAACTATATGTATTCGAGCTAAGCACCTACTTAACAGTTCTAGCCAAGGCACAACTGATAGAAAGGAACCTCTATATCTTTCCTCCAATAGTGGGTAATTCCTGGCCCTCGGTTCCACATCGCAGGCTAACACCTACTGCACCAATTCAGTAGAACAACCTATGCCCACGACTCAAGCCCCTTCTCAGACCCCGGTAACATGACGCAACAGGACTTGCCAGTACTATGGCAAAAACAATGGGGACCGACCCTACTATCTCCTTAACAATATCTGCCACATATGTGAAAGTGTCCAGCACTAGGAAAGAGAGTGTCCATGGAATCAAAATCATGCTAGACCTCCAGTCCAGGGTAAAGCCTATAACCTCACCAGGAGGATGCTGAAGCCAACTCAGACGTTATATAAAGTGTTTACCTAAGAAAAAAATTTGCATTTAAGAGATTTCTGTAGTCCGAGATTTTTCAGACACATTCTCTGATGAACTACAAGGACTGTTGGTAGATAGAGAAGTTAAATTTTTCATAGATCTTCAGCCTGGCACCCAGCCTATTTTAGTTGTCTCCTACTAAATAAGTCGTGTTAAGATGGAAGAACTGAGGAAACAGATTGAAGAATTATAGGATAATGGGTTCATCTTACACAGTATATCTCTTTGGGGTACTGGAGTCACATTCGCAAGAAAAGGTGATGGGTCCTTTAGGTTGTGTATTAACTACAGGGGATTGAACATGGTCATAATCAGGAACAAGTACCCCCTCCCCAGAATTGATGACCTTTTTGATCAGTTATAGGATGCTCAGATTTTCTTCAAGATTGACTTACGTTCAAGTTGCTATCAGGTAAAAATCATGGCAGAAGACATCCCAAAACGGGATTCAAAACCCAATATGGGCACTACGAGTTCCTAGTCTTGCCATTCAGGTTAACTAGTGCACTTGTCATTTTCATAGACTTGATGAACTGGGCCTTCAAGCAGTTCTTATATTAGTTCGTCATAGTGTTTATTGATGATATCCTAGTCTATTCAAGTAGTAGAGAGGAACACACTCTGCATATGACTTGGGGTTTTACAAGTTCTTAGGAAAAAAGAAACTATATGCAAAATTGAGTAAGTATGGATTTTGACTTGAGCAAACTACCTTCCTAGGGCACATAATATCAAATGATGGGGTGTCAGTGAATCTCGAGAAGGTTGAGGTAGTAATAGGTTGGGAGAAATTGACTTCGGTTAAGAAAGTTTGAAGTTTTTTGGGCATGACAAGTTACTACTGCAGGTTTGTAGAAGGGTTATCAAGTTTAGCCGCCCTCCTGACCCAACTTACGAAGAAAAACGTTAAGTTTGAGTGGAATGATAAATATGAAAGGAGCTTTACAAAACACAAGAAATGATTGATTACAGCACCAGTTTTGGCTCTGCTGAGTAGAACAGGGAAATATATAGTATACAATGATGCGCCCTACCAAGGACTGAATTTCGTTCTGATACAACATGAAAATATCATAGCCTATGGGTTCAGACAGTTGAAAACTCATAAAAAAATTATCTCACCCACGACTTAAAACTTGCCGCCATTATCCACGCCTTGAAGACCTGGCGTCACTACTTGTATGGAGAGATGTTTTAACTTTATATAGACCATAAGAGCTTAAAGTATATATTCACCCAGAAGGATCTCAACATGAATCAGAGGCGTTGTATAAAGCTCCTCAAGGACTACGATTGTAAGGTCTTATATCACTTGAGTAAGGGTAATATGGTAGCCAATGCTCTTAGTAGGAAAAGTGCAGATATGTTGTCTCACATAATGGCTTCTGAATGCAAGATAATAAAGGTTACGCAACAGATACAGCTCCAGGATTTGAAAAGAGCCATATATCTGGCCTATTTAGCTATTCAACCTGAATTGATTAAGAGAATAAAGAAAGCTCAACTAACTAATTTCACTCTAGTAGCTCTCAGAAAGGATACAAAACAAGGTTTAAATCCAGAATTCTGAGTCTCAGCTGATGGGTTGCTCAGATTCTAAGACTGAGTAAGTGTTCCAAATTATAGTGAACTGAAAAGGGATATCATGACAGAGGCTCACAATTCAAAGTTCATAATGCATTCCAAAAGTACTAAGATGTATCAAAATATGTGACCTCGATTCTAGTGAAGTAGGATAAAAAGGAAAATTATCGATTTCATCTCCAAGTGCCTTGTATGTCAATAGGTTAAGGTAGAGCATCAACGCCTAGGCGGGCTACTTCAGCCACTACCAATCCCGAAGTAGAAATAGGAACATATCACTATAGATTTTGTAACAAGGTTGCCTAAGACACGCTCGAAGTATGATGCAATCTGGGTAATTGTTAACCGACTCACCAAGTCCTCTCATTTTTTGGCCATCAAAATGACTGACCACTTGGACAAGCTAGCTAAAATCTATATCTGGGAGATAGTCAAGCTACATGGAGTTCCAATGATAGTGGTATTAAATAGGGGTCCCAAGTTCACCTCTCAATTTTGGACAAGTTTTCAGTAAGCAATTGGGACAAAACTATCTCTTAGAATAGCATTCCACACTCAAATAAGTGGACAATCAGAACGAACCATTCGTACACTAGATGATATGCTCAGGGTTTGTATTCTAGATTTCGGAGGTCATTGGGACGATCACCTACCCCTAATAGAGTTTGCTTACAATAACAATTATCAAACAAGTATTGGCATGACTCTGTATGAGGGTAGATTATCGATCTGTTAGGAAGAGGTGGGTGATAAAAAATTGATTGACCCAAATCTTATAGATGAGACCACTGCGAAGATAGTTAAAATCAGGAAAAATATCCTGATAGCTCAGAGTAGGTAGAAGAGTTATGCAGACATTCGAATGAGTATTTCTTAAGGTCACCTCCTTTAAGGTATCAGCCGATTTGGAAAGAGGTGGAAGTTAAACCCCCAGTTCATTGGACTATTTGAGTTCTTGGACAGGGTTGGAACATCTGCCTACAGACTAGTACTACCTCCAGAACTATCCAGAGTTCATAATGTATTCTATGTGTCTATGTTACGCAAGTACAACCCGAACCTTCACATGTCTTGTCTTATGAGTCAGTTCCATTCTAGGAGAATATATCCTATGAGGAAGTACCGGTTGATATTTTGGACTGAAAAAGCAGAGTGCTTCACAATAGAAAAATTTCCTTCGTCAAGGTCCAATGGCAGAATCACTTGAAGGACAAGGCCACTTGGGAGCTAGAATGAGACTTCAGGGTCTAATACCCTTAATTTTTTGACTAGTGAGAGAACAACAAATTTGAGGGACCAAATTTTCTTAAGTGAGGGAGAGTTGTAATACCCGGTCCTAGAATTTAGACCCAATATCATTAAAGCATAACAATAAAATAAATTAGAAAAAATTTATTTTAAATTCTTAATCAAATTTTTGAAGAAAATTGTGTTTTTGATGTACGAAAATATTTTCAAAAATCAGGCTCAAAGTAGATATAAGGAATGACCCCTATTTAAAAAGAAATCTAAAAAATTGGGGCAAAAGTGAAAATAACAATACTTTGGCCATGTGGACCACCACGTCAGCAGCATTGTCTGTCATCGTACGCCACGTGGCAGACATGCAGACATGCGTCCATGCGGGAAGCCATGCAGACAATTCGTATGCCAGCATATCCAACAGCCCAAATCTTCTCCCACGTGCACGAATGACTCAAATTCGTTTCTTCTTCAAGCAAGATCGAATGGTTAAGTTTAATCAAATCGGGCGACTGTGATTAATTCCATAAATAAGAGCAATCCAACAACGGGGAGTGGGCTATGTGTCCTTGCACGGACAGTCTAAATCGACGCAGAGAAGGTATATAAGCATCGCATCCCAGAAACCCTAACCTTCGCCGCACCTAAGCTCGCCAGAGAAGAAGAAGAAGAAGGGCAGCCAGAAGAAAAATCGACCATTGTCACCACCAACACTAGAGAGGTGATTTTTTTCCCCCTTTCACTTTAGAATTTGATTTTAAGCCTCTATAAACTCATATCGGAGCCAAAAAGGCAAAAGGAAAGTAAAAAATTGAGAGTAGAGCTCAGTCAAGTCACCGCAGCCGTGACCCAAAAACTGCTCCGGTCAACCCAATCCCGCTTCTTATTCCCTTCAATCTTTCGACCATTGAATTCCTAATATATTTCTGGTGCAGGTCGATCGAAGGAAATTCCCAGCCATAAGAGAGGAACAGCGAAGCCGCCGTACCAGAAAACCCCTCCACCGGTGAGTTTCGATTTTTTTCTTTTTTTGGGCCAATAGATGCCACCTAACCTTGGATTTTGCAAGTTTTCGTACAAAATCAACCGAAATTGGTCGGAATTGGCCAGGCTGGGAGGAGCCATCATCTTGAGCGATGGAGCTAGAGCTGGAACACGGCAGCACCACTGTGCTGGAATCCTAAATAAGCCATAAAATTTTAAAATTCTTATTTTTGGCCTTTCTGAAGTATTTTAGAATATGTGATGCGTGTTTTTTATTTTCATAGAAAAAATCGAAGAAACCCGAAAATCGCCCGAATGTGCAGTGAAAAATGTGGTGTTTCGAACACCGACCCAGGGTAAGAATATCTCAACCTTCCCTCCCATTACAGTTGATTAAAGTTTAATAAATGATAATATTATATTTATAAATATTAAAAATCTCTAATTAATTAAATATAGGTCATTAGTGGAGCCGGTATAACTGGTCAGTGTATAATTGTCCTAGCTTATTTGTGTTGTCTATTTATTCCTATATTGCCTAAATTGCGTATTGTTACATCATATACTTTAATTTATTGATTTTAATTGCTTTCTCATTTATTAGTTTATCTACCCGTTTTGTCTCTATTTATGAGTTGGTTTGCAATAAATGTCTTGATCATGTCTCCCTTAGTTATTAATCTATTAATTTATATTATTTGTGTATCATTACTCTATTATTCTGTAAATATGAAATGAGTTGGTTGTGTGTGATTGGTGACTGATGGATGATGGAACATGTATGTTAAAAGGCTTACCGGGTATCATGGTAAAGAATGTATAGACCCGGTACATAGGGCAAACCCTACCGTGGACATCATTTATGTTGAACGGGGCTAAAAAATTCTATACCGCAAGGAGTTGGGAAGTATTATTCACCCTCATACCGGACGAGGCATTAAGGTGATGGTACGTTTAGTTTCCATTACCGGACGGGGTATGGGGACGATCGATTAATTAATAAAAGAGATATTGGGTCCACATTAGGGGGAACCCCTATGGACTCCTAGAGGTACTAGTAGGTAGGTAAAAAAGTAAAGTTGACGATTATTGTTTCTTGGACTGTATGATGAATTATTAAATTGATTATTATCTTCATAAGTTGAATTTGAGAACTTAAAATATGAGTATGAAAACTTACGTTCTTTTTCTAATTAAATGAATTTACTTAAAAAGAAAAACTGCTTCCTTGCTTGTTTTATAATTTTTATCAACATTTAGTTTTCCATATCGATTATTAAGTGTTAACATTCTTACTGGGCTAGTGTGACTCATTCCTTTTATTTAACTATTTCAGATCATGAAGACCAACATCCAGATCCTGAATAGTAAGAAAGTTAGTAACTAAAGATTATCTCCCGCATTCCATCAGAGTAGCCCTGCGAAGGTCAACCTTATAAGTTTCTAGTTATATTTCTATTTATATTATTTTTAATCCCATTTAAGGGACATTCTCGTAGCCATATTGCGTAACCAAAATTTCTGTGCAATGAATATAAACCCTAAATTTTCAATTCCTTCCATTTATATTCCATTAATTCAATATTTTCATTTCATTAAATTTTAGGCCTTTACATAAATATTATCTCTAATATCAATTATTTTGTAACATCCTCCCAAAGAACAAAAGAAATTTAAAATAAATCAATAAATTAGAATTAGAATTTAAATGAAAGAATTTTACAATTTTGTGAGTTTTTATTTAATTTCAAGGACATAAATGAAAGCATGTAAGAAAAAACGGGGTAGAAATATAAATAAGGGGAAGTGGAAGGGGGCAAAAAAAATCAGGAAAAATGAACGGCCCATATCAGACTACTTGAGGAGATCAGACAACTGAAATTTAAAAAAAAAAATGAATGACCCAGATCGAGATTGTGAGATTCAACAGTTGCGTAAACGGGTATAAAAGGAAAAGAGATTAAGGTTTTCTTCATTTGGGAGAGAAGCCAAAAAAGAGAAAGGGAGAATGAGAGGGGGGCGATCGGGGAGAGAAGGAAGAGAGGGTGTTGCGCGGGGAAGCCGAGAGAGAGAAACGAAGAGAGAGGCCAGAAAAGAAGAGGGGAAGGGATAAGAAAAGAGAGGAAGGGAAGAAAAAGAGTGTGGCCGAGTGGGAAGAGGAGGAAAGTTGAGAACGGTTGCACAAGGGGGAAGAGACGAGAGAGAATCATGGAGGTGGAAAGCGAAGAGAAGGGAAAAGAAGGAAAATTGCGGTCGAGAAGTACCATTGACAGCAAAATCCAAAACCGAGGCTATTTGGGTTTTTCGAGCATCGCACCCGAGCTAGATGCGTTCTTTTTCCTCTTTTGGTGTGTGTTTTTGTCCAAACAGGTATTCATATGTGTCTGTGTGTGCATGTTTGGGAGCTAGAGAGTCGCACGGTGAACGAGAGAAGGCGATCGGGAGCCAGCCGAGGTTGAACCACTCGTACTGAAGCTAAAATTGTTTGTTTCTATGTTTTGGGTGATGGTTTGGACGGTGGTGGAATGGGGCCGGTCTCAGGCTGGCCGCGCGGGCTCGGACGAGCCACTCACCTACTCGAGAATTGACGGGCCTTCCTCGAGTGTAGGGAAGCCGACCCATTTAGGAAGTCGAAGGGTCTTCCCCAAACATGGGAACCCGATCCATCATTTTGGGGTTTCAATTCGCCGTTTGGGAAGCTAAAAAGTCTTTCTAAAAAAACAGGAATCTAATTTGCCAAACGGGAAGCCAAAAGATTTTTCAGGTACAAATTCCAAAATTTTGGGTATTCCGTTGGGTGGTCATTAAAATCCGTAATTCGATTAAATTATTTTTTAGTATTTTGAAGTATTTTAATTAACTTATGTTGTGGGTACAGAAAAATTTAGGCATTCAAGTGGATCTGGGAAGACGTGTATGAGCGTAACTATTTTTAAATCTCAATTGGGTTTGAATTTCGAAAGCATTCATTTCATAAAAATTATGAATTTTAAAATTTGAACGGATATTGACCCAATTTTTGATAAAAAAAACATAAATCAAACTATGATTAGTAAACTTAAGCAATTGGAACCCTATGAGGAATCAAAACAAAAAAAGCAGACCCAATGGACTGAGAGTTATTTGGACTGATGAAATACGAAATTGAAAATTAAGAAAAGTCCCAATTAAGTGAAAATTTGAAAAAAAAAATAAAAAAATAAAAATAGAAATAAAAAGAAATAATTGAGGTTGTGAAATGATCATTTAAATAAATTAAGAATTTTGGAATGAGATGGTAGGAGTGAATGGGGTAAGGGTCATGAATACCTTCTTGTTTAGTCTAAATTGAGGAGGCGAGTGTGTTTGTGTGGCTGAAGTTCAGTAGGCATGGTGAACCAGCACATAAATAGAGTCTGAAACCTAATCCAGGCGTGGATAGGTATTTATGAGTGTGGGTCACCTAGCAAACGTACCTATTGTGGCCATTGTAAGATTTTTGTGTGTGTGTTATCATGCGATTGGGGGATTCATTTCAACTTTTCTCGATGACGACATAAACTACATCGCACGGTGAAACTATAGAAATGACCTTTCGAGTGTGTTTGTGATCTTTTATGTGTGTATGATTATGTTTTGAAATGAGGATTGATATTCAAATGTATTTATGACTTTCGAGAGTATGAGAATATACATTTAAGGTTTGTATATAATATTCGAGAGAATTCAAAAAATCGATCAGAAACATGTGAAATAGTGAAAATAAGAAAATAAAATTTGCATTAAAACATTTTTATTACTTTTGTTTCTTACCGTGTGTTTTGCATGAAATTTTATCTGGGTTGAGTGAACGGGAATACTTATTGAGTTGGTGAAGCTCATTAAATTTCGCCCTGATATTTTTTAGAGGAGATGAAGAGGCATCATCGCTGCCAGACGAGTAGAACCTGTAAAAGGGTTCTTGTTTTTGTATATTTTATGCATATTCGACAAGTTTATTTTGTTCTGTTAAACTTTAAATTCTGATCTCATGTTTTGTATATATAATTACTATATATATCACATGAGATGCAAGGTTGTATAATAAATTTTAATATGTGTATATATATATTTTGTCAGCCCATTGCATAAAAATGGCATGAGCAGGAATTGCACCTCATATTGAGTGTCTGGGCGTGACAGGTGGTATCAGAGCCCACATTTTTCGAATTATCCCTTGTGCATGAGGTTTTAGAGTTTAAATATGATTTTTTTTCAACTACTGGGGTATTGAGAAGTAGGAAACGTTATTTTGAAATGTTCTAATTCATTTTTTTCTGAATGAAGGGTTGTAAGATGAGATGTGAACAAAATCCACCAAGGCAACCCCCTGATTACATGTCCTTACAAGAACATATTGACTGGTTGTACCACATCATAGAGGAGCTTGTTAACCAGCCTAGAGAAGGGATATATGGCCCTCCTCCAGTACTGGCTCCATACAATTCAGAAACAGTCGTTATGGATCCAGCCTGTCATATAAAGTTCCTGAGACTCCATCGTCCTATATTAGCTGGTACTAAGAATTTTATTGAAGCTGAAGGATGGTTGAAAGAAATTGAAAAGGCATTCTGAGTTTTAGAGGTGACTTCTGAATAGAAAGTGATCCTGGCTACATTCCTACTTGTGGGTGAAGCTGACTGTTAATGAGAATTCAGACATACTACTTTACCTATTCCCATCACCTGGGAGAGATTTTTGGGGGTGTTCAATACCGAGTACTTTCCAGCACGACTCCGACACTTGAAAGAGTTAGAATTCATGCAGCTCACTCAGGAGAACATGTCAGTGGTTGAATATGTTTGAAGATTCACTGAGTTGACCCATTTTACTCCAGCCATTCTAACTGATGAAGGGCAGAACGCGAGAAAATTTCAGTGGGAGCTACGCCCGGAGATCCAGGATGCTTTTACAGTTCTAGAATTGAAGACTTATGATGAGATTTTAGCAAAAGTATAAATTATAGAAAGTATATTGAGGGGTTCATCCTCCAGAACAGGCAGTTCTAAACCCTCGGTACCTCCGAGAAGGTAGATTCTAGGGTTTAGTTTACAAGATAAGAGGCCCAAAATGGTAAAAAAGATATCTCCTACACCACCATTAACTCTTGGTAAGGCACCGACCTGCCATACTTATGGAAAGAATCATGGTAGTCAGTCGTGCCATCGTGTCACTCGATCCAGTGTCAAGTGTGATAGCCAACAACATCTAATCCGTGACTACCCACTTATGAAGGAACAACCAGAAACTCAAAGACGAGGACTAGTGTACACCCTTACGGCCTCAGATGCTGAAATAAACCCAGACGTGGTTCAAGGTATGTATCATGTCTCAAAGAACCTAGCTAAGGTATTAGTAGATCATGGTTCCATACACTCATTCGTGTCACACACTTTTGCATCACGATTGGGTATTACACCTGTTTATTTGAGGCATATCTTGATGATATCTACACCAAACATGGAGGTATTACTTTCTAATGTTATTTATAAAAATTATATAATAGAGATAATTGATAAGGAATTAAAAATAGATTTGATAATTTTATATATGGAGGATTTTGATGTAATTATAGGAATGGACTAGCTAGTAGCTCATAATGCGACTTTAGATTGCCATAACAAGAAAGTTGTATTTAATATCTCTAATGAAGAAACTTTTACTTCGTAATTGAATAGTGTTATTTACCATATAGTATGGTTATTTAAGTCATATAATTTATTGAGTATAACATGTAAAGGTTGACGTGGTAGGTGATAAAGATAAGAAGATTAATTTTATGGTATGTTGGTAGTCCGTAAAAATCCAGATATATTTCCTGACGAACTTCCAGGATTACCTTCGGACCGTGAAATAGAGTTTTCTATTGATTTACAACCAGAGACCCAATCAATCTCTATTGCTCCTTACAGACCGGTGAGAGCTAAAATGGAAGAATTAAAGAAGCAATTAATAGAACTCTGAGAGAAATAATTCATTCCCCCTAGGGTTTCTCCTTGGGGTGCTCCTGTAACATTTGTCAATAAAAAATATGAAACCAAGCGAATGTGCATTGATTATGGACAACTAAACCAGGTCACCATCAAGAATAAATACCCTTTGCCTAGAATTGATGACCTATTTGACCAATTGCAAGGGGCCCAAATCTTTTCTAAGATCGATTTACGATCTGGTTACCATCAAGTGAAGATTAAATTTGAGGATATTTCAAAGACCGCCTTTAGAACCAAGTATGGCCATTACGAATTCTTAGTCTTACCTTTGGATTGACGAATGCTCTGGTGGTATTTATAGACATGATGAATCGGATGTTTGAGTCTTGGTTATATCAATTTATTTTTGTATTCATTGATGATATCTTGATTTACTCCAAGAGTCGAGAAAAACATGTTGAACACTTAAGACAAGTTCTAAAAACTATTAGAAAAGAAAAGTTATATGCCAAATGGAGTAAGTGTGCATTCTTGCTTGAACAAATCGCTTTTTTGGGTCATGTGGTTTCTAAAGACGGAGTATATATAGATCCAGCAAAAGTTGAACCTGTCATGGGATTGGGACGTCCCACTACAGTAAAGGGTGTCTGAAACTTTTTGGGTATGGCTGGGAACTACCGCCAATTTGTAAAGGGATTCTCTAAGATTGCAACCCATCTTACCCGTCTTACTAAGAAGGATGCTAAGTTTGAATGGATATCAGATTGTGAAAATAGATTCAGAGAACTCAAAGATCGACTTATGATGGCTCCAATACTAACACTAACTAGTGGATCAAGGGGCTAATGCAGTATATAATGATGTGTCAGGTCAGGTTTAGAATGTGTGTTAATATAAAATCATAGAGTCATTGTCTACGGGTCAAGATAATTGAAGAATCATGAACGAAATTACCTAATCCATGATTTAGAATTGGCTGCTATTGTACATGCTCTTAAGATCTGGCGTCATTATCTGTATGGAGAGACGTTTGAGATATATACTTATCACAAAAGTCTTAAATATCTCTTCACGTAGAGGAAACTGAACATGCGCTAGCATAGATGGATGGATCTTCTTAAAGACTACGATTGCTAGATATCCTACCATCCAGAGAAAGGAAATGTGGTGGCTGATACACTGAGTCGCAGTACCTTCGACATAATTATAAACTAATAGCTTCTTAATGCAAGACTCCAGAGATCTTACAAGAATTATAATGAGGTATTCATAAACGGGAAATGTATATAGCCAACTTGAGAATCGAGTTAGTATTAATTCATAAAATTAAAGATGTTCAAGAAATTGACACTACTATATGGACCTTGAAAAAGAAACTGAACATAGTTTAATGTCTGACTTTAGAGTTCACGATGATGGGTTGCTTCAATTTTGAGGAAGATTGTGTGTTCTTTATGACCCTAACTTGAAGAGACTCATATTAGAGAAAGCACACAATTCTAGATTTACCATACACTTAGGCATCACCAAAATGTATCAAAATTTATGACTTCGGTATTGGTGGAATAGGATGAAGAAAGATATCTCCGAATTTGTTAGTAAATATCTCACATGTTAGATGATTAAAGCCGAACACCAAAAGTCAGGGGGATTACTCTGACCTCTACTAATTCTAAAGTGGAAGTGGAAACACATCACAATGGATTTTGTGATAGATTTGCCTAAAACTAAACTAAACTATGAAACTATTTGGGTGATAGTGGACCGATTAACGAAGTCAACCCATTTTCTACCAATAAAAACTACAAATCCTCTAGATAAACTTGTCAGATTATATATTAAGGAAGTTATTAGAGTTCATGGAATCTCGATATCAGTAATTTCATATCGAGATGTTCGTTTCACCTTTAGGTTTTGAACAAGTCTTCAACATGCCTTAGGCACCACTTTATCATTCAGCACAGCATTTCACCCACAAATGGATGGCCAAATGGAAAAAACTATTCATACATTAAAAGATATGTTTAGGGCTTCTGCACTAGAGATGGGAGGAAATTGGGACGACCATCTACCATTGATTGAATTTGCCTATAACAATAGCTATCAGTCTAGTATTAATGCAACTCCATATGAAGAACTTTATGATAGACCTTGCAGATCTCCTTTGTGTTGAGAAGAGATTAGGGGACAAAAAAATTAATTAGACTCAAATTAATTAAAGAAACTATATCTAAGATTGTCTAAATTAAGAAAAATCTTTCAAACTGCCCAAAGTAGACAGAAGAGTTATGCAGATAATCGTAAAAGGAGTTTGGAATTTGAAACAGGGAATCATATGTTCTTGAAAGTGTCACCAATGAATGGTCTTATGAGACTTGGGAAGAAAGGCAAATTGAGCCCTCGCTTCATTGGACCATTAGAAATACTGGAGAAAATTGGATCTACTGTTTAGCGATTGGCATTACCAATAGAGTTAGCTAACGTTCATGATGTATTTCATGTGTCCATGTTACGTAAATACCATCCTAATCCATCACATATAATTCAGTACGAGAAGATTCATATTAAGGAAGATATGTCCTATCTGGAAATGCCCATAGATATATTGGACAAATAGGAGCGGGTATTGAAGAATAAGACTATTCCGATTGTCAAGATACTTTGGCGACATCATTCGCCAGCAAAGCTACCTGGGAGCTGATGACTCGATATGAGCTCGATTTTCTCACATGCTTTAATGATATATCAAATTTAGATAACCAAATTTTTATAAGGAGGGGAGAATTGTAACATCCACCCAAAGAAAACAAAAGAAATGTAAAATAAATCAATAAAATTAGAATTAGGGTTTAAATGAAAGAATTTTACAATTTTGGGGGTTTTATTTAATTTCAATGACTTAAATGAAAGCATGTAAGAAAAAGTGGGGTAAAAACAAAAATAAGGGAAAGTGGAAGGGGGCAAAAGAAATCAGGAAAAATGAACAACACATATTAGGCCTCTTGAGAAGATCAGATAGCTGAGATTTAAAAAGAAAAAGAACAGCCCAAATTGATCTTATGAGATCTAACAGCTTAGGGAACGGGTATAAAAAGGAAAGAGATTAGGGCTTTCTTCATTTAGGAGGGAAGCCAAAATAGAAAGAGGGAGAATAAGAGGGGGCGATCGGGAAGAAATAGAAGAGAGGTTGTTGCGCGAGGAAGCTGAGAGAGAGAAAAGAGAGAGGAAAGAAGATAGAGGTCGGAAAGGAATAGGGGAAGGGAGAAGAAAAGAGAGGAAAGGAAGAAAAAAGTATGGCCAAGTGGGAAGAGTAGGAAAGCTGAGAACGGTCACGCAAGGGGGATGAGAAGAGAGAGAGTCGCGAAGGCAGAAAGCCAAAGAGAAGGGAAGGAAGGGAAATCACGGCTAAGGAGCACTGTGTGATGGTGAAATCCAAAATTGAGGTTGTTCGAGTTTTTTGAGCATCGCATCCGAGCTAGGTGCATTCTTTTTCCTCTTTCAGTGTGTGTTTTTTACTAAACGGGTATTCATGTGTGTGTGTGTGTGTAGGTTTTGGAGCTAGAGAGTCGCAAGGTGATCGGGAGCCAAGCCAAGGCTGAACTGCTCGCACCGAAGGTAAAATCGTTGTTTCTATATTTTAGGTGATGGCTTGGATAGTGGTGGAATGCGGCTGGTGTTGAGCTGGCTGTGTGGGCTCGGCCAGGCCATTCACCTGCTCAGGAACCAAGGGGCCTTCCTCGAGTGTGGGGAAGCCGACCCATTTGGGAAGCTAAAGGGTCTTCCCCGAGCATGGGAACTTGATTCATCATTTTGTGGTTCAGATTCACCATTCGGGAAGCTGAAAAGTCTTCCTTGAAAAATGAGGATCTGATTCACTGATGAAAAGCCAAAAGATTTTTTAAATATGGATCCCAAAAATTTCGGGTATTCCGTTGGGTGGTCATTGGAACCCGTAATTCTATAAATTAATTTTTTGTATTTTAAAGTATTTTAATTAATTTATGTCATTAGTACAAGAAAATTTGGGCATTCAAGCGGATCCAAAAGACGCGTAGGAGTGTAAGTGTAATACCCAGCTGGTGCCCAGCTGATGAAAGGGAGGCAACTATTTTTTTATGATTGAAATATAAAAGTATGACATGTACTATGTTACAGATTAAGTATGAACTTATGATATCTATGATGCTATTGTTTCCATGGGTCGTTTTTATAAATCCCACTGAGATAAGTGGACGGTAAATGGTTTGATTATTGATAATTAAATTTACTTGAAACTTGTGCTCCATTGGTTGTTTTTTGGTTTTCTACCAACTTTTAATTATGTGACAGTGATATAGTGTAATGTCCTTACTGGGGTAGTGTAACTAATTCCTTACTTAACCATTTCATATCAGGAGGACTTGGTTCCCGAGCCCGATCTACAAGAAGACGGCGAGTAGTTACCTAGATGCTTATTAGTTTCTTTTATAGTCTTTCATTTCTAGTATTTTCCTTTAGATGACTTATTTTCGGTATTGTTAGTACGTTTTTAAGTTATTGTGTAAGGGATATTAATCAGAACTTTTTATTTCGCTTCTGCACTTATATTCTTTATATACATTTCTTTTTTAAATTTCCGGGGTCGTTACAGTTGGTATCAGAGCTGCGTTCCTCGGACTCGCCCCTTACACAATGATACTTAAAGAAACACTAAACCAATGAATCATTGTTAAACCCTTCCTTGTGAAATACAGGTGCAAAGAGATGAGAAGAGGAAGACCCCCACTAAACCGAGCAGCTCGGGATGGTTCGCTTCGAGAGGACGTTGACCGAATATTTGAGATGCTAGAGAGGCTCATTGCTGCCCAGCAGGGTCGAGAGGAGAGAAGGGAACTACCCGACCCTCCCCCACTGCCACAAGTTGAGCCACCACTGCAGCAAAAAAATCCCGAGCCACCCCGGTACGAGCCTGCTCCTCCACAGTACCACCCAGTGCCACCACCGCAGTATAATTCGATGCCCCAGCCGTAGTACTGGCTAGCACCGCCACAGTATAATCTGGTGCCCCACCATACCAGCAAGTACCACCACAGGTCCCCCCAATTTATCCTCAACCTGGCCCAGTTCCTCTTCCGCGAGACCCAGCTCCTTCGATAATTGACCTAGGCTACGTAGAAAGGTACAGGAGACTGAACCCATCCAATTTTGCAAGGAAATCCTCCTTTGAAGATGCTTAGCATTGGTTGGTAGAGACGGAAAAGTCCTTCAAGACTTTAGGAGTGACTCCTGAGCAAAGGGTCACTCTTGCTACCTACATGCTGGTGGGAGAAGCAGACCGCTAGTGGGAACTCAAGCAGATCACCATACCTGTTCCAGTCACTTGGGAATAGTTCTTAGCAGCCTTCCATGCAGAGTACCTTTCAGAGCACATCCGACACCTAAAGGAGATGGAGTTTGTCCAGTTGGTCCAAGGGAACATGACGGTGTTAGAATATGTCCGTAAGTTCCTGGAGTTGGGCCGATACTCTCCTGAGACGTTGATGGACGAGGGCAGGAAGGCTAGGAGGTTCCAGTGGGGCCTCCGCCCAGAGATCAAGCAACATCTATTTGTACTAGAGCTCAAGACATACTCAGCCGTTCTAGCCAAGTAACAGTTAGTGGAGAGGAGCCTCCACACCCTCCCTCAGTCAGCAGGGAACCACAGACCCTCAGCTCCACTCTGCAGACCAGCACCTACTACACCCATCCAACAGAACAAGAGGCCCAGACCGGTGATCCAAGCTCCCCCTCAGGCTCCAGTGGCAGGGCGTGGTAAGATCTGTTAGCATTGCGACATGGATCACAGGGACCGACCATGTTACCGCCTCAACAACACTTGTTGCATATGTGGTAGTGTCCAGCACTATGCGAGGGAGTGTCCAAGGAACCAAAATCAAGGAAGACCTCCTATTCAAGGCAGGGCTTACAACCTTACCCAGCAGGATGTCGATGCCGACCCGGACGTAGTACAGGGTATGTACACTATCTGTAACCATTTTACTCATGTTTTGTTTGACATTGGTGCATCACATTAATTTATTTCTCTGTTTTTGCATCCAAATTTAATGTATTACCTGATAAACTTGATTCGATGTTAATTGTATCTACTGTTGGGAGTGCAATATTACTAGGAGAAGTTGTCTACAAGGCTTGTACCGTGGACATAACAAATAGAAAACTAAGTGTAGACCTAATAGAATTAGACACAGGAGATTTTGATGTAATTTTAGGGATTAATTGGCTAGCGGCGTATCACGCCACCATAGATTATTTTAGCAAAAAGGTTGTATTCAATCCTCCAAATGGGGAGCCATTTACAAATGAATAAAATCATTTAGTACTTATTACTTGATGGCAATTTTCTTACTTGTCGAGTGTCTTAACCTTGCTATTTTCTCTAACTCGGCAAACCCAAGAAAGAGAATTATATTCAAGAGATCCCGGTAGTCTGAGACTTTCCAAATGTATTTCCGGATGAGCTGCCCAGACTACTAGTAGACAGGGAAGTCGAGTTCACCATAGACCTACAGCCTGGCACCCAACCTATTTCAGTTGCTCCTTACCGCATGAGTTGCGTTGAGATGGAGGAGCTAAGGAAGTAGATCACTGAATTGTAAGACGTAGTTTTATCAGACACAATGTGGCCCCTTGGGGCGCCGGAGTCGCCTTTGCCAGGAAGAGTGATTGAATGTTGAGGCTATATATTGATTACAGAGGATTGAACAGGGTCACAATCAAGAACAAGTATCCCCTTCCCAGAATTGATGACCTCTTTGATCAGTTACACGGTGCGTAGATCTTCTCCAAGATAGACTTGCGATCAGGTTACCATCAGGTAAAAATAAGAACAGAAGACATCCCAAAGACGGCCTTTCGAACTAGGTATGGACACTATGAGTTCCTGGTCATGCCATTGGGCTAACCAACGTCCCAGCAATCTTCATGGATCTGATGAACAAGGTCTTCAGAGAATTTCTAGATCAATTTGTTATCATGTTCATCAATGACATCCTGATCTACTCAAAAAGCAGAGAAGAACATGCTCACCATCTAGCCCAGGTTTTGCAGATTCTCAGAAGAAAGAAGCTATATGCAAAGTTGAGTAAGTGTGAATTCTAGCTTGAGCAGACTGCCTTCCTAGGACACATCATATCAAAGGATGGAGTATCAGTGAATCCTGAAAAGATTGAAGCGGTGTTCGGCTAAGAGAAATTGACATTAGTTAAAGAAATCCGTAGCTTTTTGGGAATGGTGGGCTATTACCGCAGATTCGTCGAAAGATTTTCTAACCTAGCGGCTCCCCTAACCCGACTCACAAAGAAGAATGCCAAGTTTGAGTGGAATGAGAACTGTGAAAGAAGTTTTTCAGAACTGAAGAAGCGGCTGACTACTGCACCCGTGCTAGCCTTACCGAGTGTATCGGGGGGGATATACGGTTTACAGTAATGCCTCCTATCTAGGCCTGGGTTATGTCCTAATGCAGCATGGGAAGGTCATAGCTTATGGGTCTAGACAGTTAAAGAGCCATGAGAAAAATTATCCCACCCATGACTTAGAGCTTGCTGCAATCATACACACCTTGAAGACCTGGCGCCATTATTTATATGGAGAGACCTTTCAGATCTATACCGATAACAAGAGTTTGAAACACATATTCACACAGAAGGATCTCAACATGCGTCAGAGAAGGTGGATAGAACTTCTTAAAGACTATGATTGTGATATCTTGTACCACCCGGGTAAGGGCAACGTGGTAGCTAATGCACTTAGTAGGAAAAGTGCAGGTCTCTTAGCCCATTTGATGGTCTCAGAATGCAGGCCAATTGGGGCTACACAACAGGTTCGACTTCAGGACTTGAGGAGAACCACATGTTTGAGTCATTTGACCGTCCAGCCTGAGCTGATCCAGAGAATAAGGAAAACTCAGTCGGCTGATCCCGCCCTAGTAACCCTCAAGAACAATGCAGGATAGAGAGTTAGTTCAGAATTTTGAGTCTCTGCCGATGGGTTACTCTGATTTCAGGACGGGGTGTGCGTTCCGAATGACAGTGAGTTAAAGAGAGATATTATGACTGAGGCCTATAGCTCAAAGTTTTTCATGCATCCCGAAAGCACCAAAATGTACCAAACCATGCGACCCCCATTTTGGTGGAATAGGATGAAAAAGGACATAGCTGATTTTGTGTCTAAGTGCTTGATATGTCAGCAGGTCAAGGCAGAGCATCAGCGCCCAGGCGGGCTACTTCAGCCTTTATCGATTCCAGAATGGAAGTGGGAACATATCGCTATGGACTTCGTGACAAGGTTACCTAAGGCACGCGCAGGACATGACACCATCTGGGTAATTGTTGACTGGCTCACCAAGTCTTCCCACTTCTTAGCCATCAGAATGACCGATCCTTTGGACAAGTTGGCAAGAATGTATATCCAGAAAATAGTCAGATTACATGGAGTTCCAGTGACAGTGGTGTCCGACAAGGACCCTAGGTTCACCTCTCGATTTTGGAATAGCTTTCAGCAAGCCATGGGAATGAAGCTGTTCCTCAGTACTGCCTTCCACCCTCAGACAGATGGACAATCAGAAAGGACAATCCGAACACTTGAAGATATGCTTCGAGCTTGTGTCCTTGACTCTGGGAATCATTGGGATGACCATCTGCCCCTGGTAGAATTTGCGTACAATAACAACTACTAAGCGAGCATTGGCATGGCTCTGTATGAGGCGTTATATAGGCGTCCATGCAGATGGCCGATTTGTTGGGAAGAAGTGGGTGATAGAAAATTGTTCGGCCCAGATTTGGTAGAGGATACCACATCCAAGATAGTTAAGATCAGAAGGAACATTCAGACGGCTCAGAGTAGGCAGAAAAGTTATGCGGACACCTGGAGGAGAGATTTAGCATTTGAGAAAGGCGACCGGGTGTTCCTCAAGGTCACTCCTTTCAAGGGAATTAGCAGGTTTGGTAGGAGGGAAAAACTAAACCCCCGATTCATTGGACCATTCGAAGTCTCAGAGATGATTGGTACTGCTGCCTACAGACTAGCACTACCTCCAGAGCTTTCCAAGGTTCACAATGTATTTTATGTGTCCATGCTACGGAAGTACAATCCAGACCCCTCTCATGTCTTGGCCCACGAACCCCTCCCACTCCAGGAAGACTTATCCTACGAGGAAGTACCAATCGGCATTATGGATCGAAAGAGTAGGTTGCTCCGCAACTGGGAAATATCCTTTGTAAATGTTGTATGGCAGAACCACACACCAATGAAGACTACATGGGAACTAGAATCAGACTTTAGAGCCCAGTACCCCCATCTGTTCGATCAAGAGTAAAAAGAAAATTTGATGAACTAAATTTCTTTAAGGTGATGAGAGTTGTAACACCCAATTATTATTATTATTATTAGTATTATTTTATTTTAATTTTTTGTAATTTTTATATATGAATATAATGATTTATTATGTAATAATATATTGTTTTAATTTATTTTAATTTAATTAAATACAAATAAAAATAATAATAATAATAAGGGGTAAAATTATTTTAGGAATTTAATTGAAAATAATTTTGGAAAAAAAAGGGTGAAAATTTGGGTTCTAGGGGTGTTTTGAAAAGAAAATTTAAAATCGGAGGTAAAAAACGTAATTTAAAAAAAATTGCACCACGTCAGCAGCCCTGGCCAACCAGGACACGCTGTGTGGCAGAGACGCTGACGCGGGAGGCCAAGCAGAAGGGAGTCACGTAGGTGATCTACGTGCGTGTGATCGAACGGCTGAGATCCGTTCCCGCGCGCACGGACGGTCCAGATTAAAAGCGCATATGGACAGCCCAAATCGCACGCGCACGGATGGCTCAGATTGAATCATGCACAGACGGTCCAGATTCATTTCCTTTTTAATTGCGATGGACGGTTCAGATTAAAAGCGGAATGCTATAAATAATCTCATCCACACCCAAACCCTAACCCTAGCCGCCAGAGCCCTTGCCGGAGAAGACAGCCCAACCGCCGGGGAGCCAACCGCCGCCACCTGCCGCCACACCGGAGCACTTTTCGGCCGCCAAACGAGGTAAAAATTCTCCTCTTGGCTCAGAATTCAATTCTTAGCCCACATGTGGCCAATTCGAAGGCAAAACACCAGCCAATTGGCCAGAAATACCGCCAAAGCCCAGCAACGCCGCCGCAGGTTTTCTTAGTTTTTGCCTCCGATGAGGCCCTTTCCGATTTTCGTTCGATGTAATTTTTACACGATTGTGACCATCGTTCCTTCCTCTACAGGTTGACCGGAGCAAAATACCAAATTACGACTCGAGCTGGAGGAGCCACCGGTAAGTTTCGATTTTCAGTATTTTTTCAGCCCACCGAGGACCCTAGGGGTGTTTTCTCACAGAAACCAATGCAAGTTTGGCCGAATTGGGCCAGAAACAGCCAACTCGAGGCAGATCGCCTCCGCGAACGGCAGCGCTGTCGCTGGAGCATGGCGGAGTCGCCGTGCCGAAATTCTGAAATTTGTCGAATAGGCCTCGGGTCTGATTTTTGAGTTATTTGGGATATGTGTAGGTACCGTAAGCGCGTTTTAGTTCCCGAAAAAAAAAATTCATGGAACCCAAGGACTGCCCGTAAGCGCAGTGAAAAATCCAGTTTTCGACTTCGAATCAGGTAGGAACCCCTCACCTTATTTTCTATCACGGGATTAAAATTTAATAAATGATAAAACTATATTTTATGAATCAAATAGATATACATAATTATTACGATTGCTAATGGAACCCGAACCGGACATATTTCTCTATCAGTTCCTGTTTGATTTATTTTACAGACTAAATGCAGTATAGTATCTGATTTATTTATTCTATGATTTTGAATGCATGAATCACTGTTTACTTCATTATGGCTTAATTTTGTGAATCCGATGATATGTTTGCCTTGTTGGATGCTCGTTACTTGTTTAAGTATTCATGATTATATGAGAAACATAAAACTAAGAAAAAAAATAGAAAAGGTGTGTGAATTGATAAATGGATAAGTTGACAGCCTCACTAGATATTTTGGGAGATGGTGGACGGACCAGATCCATAGGAAACTCTACCGGAAACGTTGTCTCATACCGGACGGGGTATGGAGACTTTAAATATTTTGGCGCTCATACTGGACGGGGTATGAGAACGGCCCACTTTACCCTCATACCGGATGGGGTATTGAGGTTTATTATTTGGCGCATATACCGGACGGGGTATGGGGACGGTCCTGGAAATTAAATTTATCAACGGAATGGTTCATGTGTAGCGGGGACCCCTATGGATCCCCATGGATACTAGTAGGCTGATGAAAAAGGGGCAACTGTTGTTTGATTATTGAAATATAAAAGTATGACATGTACTATATTACAGATTATGTATGAACTTATGATATCTATGATGCTATTGTTTCCATGGGTCGTTTTTATAAATCCCACTGCGATAAGTGGACGATAAATGGTTTGATTATTGATAAATAAATTTACTTGAAACTTGTGCTCCATTGGTTATTTTTTAGTTTTCTACCAACCTTTACTTCTGTGACAGTGATATAGTGTGATGTCCTTACTGGACTAGTGTAACTCATTCCTTACTTAACCATTTCAGATCAGGAGGACTTGGTTCCCGAGCTCGATTTACAAGAAGACGGGGAGTAGTTACCTAGATGTTTATTAGTTTCTTTTATAGTCTTTCATTTCCAGTATTTTCCTTTAGATGACTTATTTTCGGTATTGTTGATACGTTTTAAATTATTGTGTAATGGATATTAATCAGAACTTTTTATTTTGCTTCCGCACATAAATTCTTTAGATACATTTCCTTTTTAAATTTTCGGAATCGTTACAACTAGAGCATCAAATATATTCAATTAGTAAACAAACAAGTAAGGTCAAACTAACCACGCAAAAAAAAAAAAATTCATAACTTGTAAATTAAATTCAACATGTACATCTAAGAGATAAGGGAAGAGAAATTACAAACATGATTTCGAAAAATTTCATAACAATATCCACCCGCTTATTCCTATATTCTCTCATCAAGTTAACCACTTGAGAATTTCGATTATTTTCTTAAATTCTTGTAAGTGCTTGTTTTGAGTGCCTAACTTCACCTCTTACAAATGTTAGTTTAAGATTTACCTTAACCAATAGGTTATTACAATTCTTCTTACAAACTCCAAGTTATAAAATGAAAAATTTTAAATTTCTCCCCATAAGGATAAAAAAAAAGTCCAAAATAGATATCAAGAATTTATAAAAGAAGCTTTCAAGATCTGGCTCAAAGAAAATTTGATTTTCAAGAGCCTCACTCATAAGATTTCTTATAAAATAAATATCTTTTCGAATTTTAAATATATAGAAAAATGTATCTAAAACAAACTCTTACAAAATAAAAAGATTTTCAGTTGAAGCTCAACTAAAGGGAAGTATATTTTATAAATGATTAAATCAAGTTTTACCCCTAAAATCTAAGATGAATATATAAACAATATCTAAAATTTTAAAGAATTTTTTAAATATTACCTCAAGAATCTCTCACTGAGAGTAGATAATAAGATGAAGCAGAAAGATTCAAAGTTTTGAGCTTGAGAGAAAGTGTGTTGCTTTTCTTTTTTAATATTCAAATTTTTGGCTCATTAAAATCATCAAAAATAATGTAGATGAAATTCTTCTATC
>NW_019014552.1:698180-708725 GCF_000150535.2 Carica papaya
AACCAAATAATTATTAAATAGTTAATGGAACTATACTTTAATATACATCTTTTATTTGTTTACAAATAATTAATGTATCTAAAATAATTTACAAATCTAAAATAAAAACTAATAAAGTTATTTTTATCATCTTCTACTGATCTTGAACTTATTTTTTATCTTCTCTTATCTGAATGGAGGTGAATTGAGGTGAAATTCACGAGTTCAATAAGAAAAAATATTTTATAACATAGACTTACGCAATATAAAAATATAATAATATTTACAATCAAAAAAATATTAAATAAAACATCTCAATCAAAATACACAACAAAATAAATTATTACATGAAATATATTTTAATCATCACTCTAATAACCTAATTCTTGTTCTTATTTAATATCACAATATATTCGAAATATCACATCTAAAGTTTCATCACGCGATATCGTTTATATCGTCATCGATGAGAGGCGAAATGGATTCCCCCATCGCATGGATAGCATATATAAAATCTCACATTGACCACAGCAATTATATTTGTTAGGTGACCCACGCTCACAAATACCTATTCACGTCTGAATTATGTTTCAAATACTATCCATGTGCAAGTTCACTATATCTGCTGAACTTCAGCCACAGACGCCCCCTCCCCTCTTAGATTCAGACTGAACGAGTAGGTATCAATGGTCTTTACACTCTACACTCTTTCTAAATCTCTCTTATTTTCAATTTACTCATTTCATACTCAAGATTTCAATTTCTATCTATAATTAAACACAAACACACACACACACATAAAATATACGATATCATCACGCACTTCAGAGACATACATTTCAAACCATTTTTTAAATCATCTTGTATCATATCACACAGCAAGCACAGGATACTCAGATTCATCGTACAACTGTACTAGATCACACAGCGAGTACAGTACACCGTACATCTGTATCAGATCACACAATAAATGTAGTGTATTTAAATTCTACATGTGTACACACTGGCTATTCATTTTACATGCATAACATATGTACACACATATTAATACATATACATATATTAAAAATACAGAAATATATAGTCACTACATGTCTCAAACATAATATATATTTATATTCACACACACATAATTTCTACCGATACATACACACTCGTTCATAATTAAACGCGCAGACACAATCACACACACAATCTCTATCGATATATACACACATTTATACTCAAACATATATATACAATCACAGCATATCATATGTAACTACTCACATATTTATTCTTATCACTTATGTTCTTATCAATTTAATTTTTATCAATTCATATCTCATTCATCGTATATTTTTGTATATATATACACACACATGCGTAACAAGGTAAATATATATACTACATAAACACAAATAAATATAAATTAGACATACTAACTATATTCATGTTACATTACACATACATTTCAACATTCACACACAATGCACTATACATATACACATTTATATAAATATATAATTTATATTTCCGTACAGAATACATATAATTCTTACTTATGGTGTGAACTGAAAAGTTTTAAGAATTCTTTCTGACTCGGTCTGAGATTCTCTCGAAAATAAAAATATCGTTTTGATAATTTTACTCATTTATAATAGAAAATAATATATTAAATTATTAATAATTTTAGACAACTAAGATCAAGACTCGGTTTTATGTCCCAGCCAATATAAATTTATAGCAAAAAATATAGCTACAATTTCATATTTGAACATAATATACAATGTCTCTCCATTGACTAAGATCAAGGTATCTCTCAAAAGTTGGTTCTAATATGTAGACTATTCTCACCCTTATGAAATAATAATCAGATAAGAAGCTAGAAAGATCCTTGGAAACCTGTTGCCCATTTTTGCTGCAAAAACTTTGGTCACTCCTTTGTGTATGGAGTTTGAAAGCAAATTATATTTTCGACTCCAGATTTTGATTTCAGAGTAAGGCATACGTGTAGAATGTTTCATACCAGTCACTTATTTAAGATAAAGAACTATATTTTCAAAGTGCTATGAGGAACTTGAGATTAACCTCATCCTACCCTTCACATCCTTGAAGTTAAAGAGAAACAAATTTATACTCTATAGCCTAGCCTTCGTCTCATGTCTAAGTTTTGACATATTCGCATCACGTCCATTGTCATCTAGTTATTAAATTCTTTCTATATAAAATTGGCACTGCCAGAGGAATATACATCCTTTCCATCTGTTCAAACCAACTCATATATGAACACAATCTCAAGGCCACCACTGATTTTAACTTACATGGTGAATCCATGCGGACAATCTTAAGAATCTTTGTAAACCATGACGATTGATGTGTATCTCACCACCAACCCTTCAAATAGAAAGTGTTTACACCTGCCAAATAAAAACAGATATTAAAGCATAAAATACAGCAGAAAGAAAAACAAATGAATGAGATAGGAAAAAGAATAGACATCCAAGGAAACTCAACGAAATTGGGAATTGAAAGAAGAAAAATAGAATAAAAACTTCCAACCAAACCAACAAATCTTTGGCAACTAAGCAACACTTTACCATAAACAATTAACTCACTTCCCCAAATGGGACCAAAAATTCTCAAAATTAGAGATAAAAGACCCGCTACTGAGAGAGATTACCAAGCTTTTTTCTAAAGTAGACAAGATCAAACGGATAGATACAACAGAATTTGTCCAACTATTTACTTACAAGGTTTTATAAGATGATAAGTTTGTGGAAGAGTAACAGGAAAAGACATGTTAGGTTTGCTATTTCCATTTGGAATTGGATACTTATAGACTAACAAAATATTTTAAAATAGTAACAACGAAATATTATTAGTACTGCTTGTTCATAAATGATCTAAAATTTCTACAAGCGACGTGTAAGTTCCAGTGATTACAATCACAACCCCCAGCAGTATAACGCCTATCAACCCCATCATCTCAAATCCAAATCTCCTGTAAATCCCCGAAATCTTCAAGTAACACAAGCATGGCAATATGATGGAAGCCGTGACACTCAAGAACGCGCCCACAAGTGACATAAGGTAGCCGAAGAAAGGAATAGCCAAAGCCACAATTACAGTGCTAGCTACCAGAGCGGTGCTGATGAACAAGCCAAAACTTCTTTTGTTACTAAGGTAGTGAAATGGAAACGAGCTTCTCATGGCATTGACAATTGGCGTCACCATTAATGCATATTTGGATATGGGATTCACCAAAGTTGTGTATATTGCTATCATTGATCCCAGGTTTCCAGTTGAGAGATTTAAAGTGATCTGTGATTCAACTTTGGAACCGAACATTAAGTAGCCGACAATCGCCATTGATGCATAGCTTACAGTGCATAAGATGAAGCATATAAGCATTACCTGCAATGAAACATAAAATAATCAAAACAAATACTTCAATGGTGTTTTTGAAATTTATCAAAAGAAAAACTTACGTTAGGGAATTGACGTTTGTTTCTCATGGAAGTGTAGAGAGTAGGGAAAACTGGATGAGCACAGTAACAAAAAGCATATAAGCTGACAGCGGTAGGGATTCCATTCCAGTTGATCATGCTACCCTTTTGGTGAAATCCAATTCCTTCGAAAGCACCAGCCCATAAGATTGAAGAAAGAATTATGACGGAAGCAATTACCCCACTGGCAGATACATAAGAAAGTATGCTCAAATTGTCGAGCCAAACAGAAGGCAAGATTATAAGAGCGACGAGGACGACAATAGTTTGTTTCCCAGTGAGTCCGGCTAGTTGAAAACCTAGATTAGGAAACAAAATTAGGAGGTTATCTCCTTCAAGAATTAAGAAGCCTGTAGCGACTAAGTAAAGTTCGATGTACATGAAAATGGAGACTACAAGTCTTCCTTTGGTTCCAAAAGCAAGCTCTCCGATATCAGGGTATGTTCTGATATTGGAATCTACATCCATACATCTCTGAATTAGCAGAGCTGAGTAGAACCCTGCTGTGGCGAGCATGAAAAGAAGTATCAAACTCAACCATCCTCCTGATGCCAATGCATATGGAATCGACAGAATCCCAACTCCTGAAAATTATATATACATATATTCAGTTTCATTATACAAGTCAAAGTTTAAGTTAGATGAATTACAATAAAATGAAAAAAGAAATAGATAAATAAAAAATTGTCATTTATTTAACCTGATAAAGCATTGAGACCATGGAAACAGGTCTTGTAGAAGGAAGTGGTGTTGTGGGTAGAGTTTGCCTCTACATCCTCTAGCTTGCGTTCTAAACTGTTTTGGTGGGCTATCAGTGGCCGGCTTAACGATGACTCGTCATGTGATATGGTGGATGCCTCCATTTTTCGGGTTCAAAGTCGAAGTGAAGCAAGAGGGAGGGTAGGGTTGTAAATAGCAAGGCTAAGCTTTATTGTTTTAGATCTGTTGGAGGAGGCAAGGTTTGTTATTATGTATTACATACTGTGAATTTATATTTAAAATAAATTTTGAAAGCGTTTTTCACGATTTGAAATTTAATAGTATAAGAAAAATGTGATAAATAAATATCAAGAGAGAAGACTAGATTATCATGAGTATAACATTTCTGATTGTGATATTTATATATCTTTTTTAAATAAATATTTTAACACATGACAAATTTGACTTTGGATTTTTCTTTATTCTTTATTTCTATAAATAAAAGAATTAAATGAAATTTTTAACATGTTGTATCAATCCCACCTAACTAACAATGAAATTTTTAATATGTTGCTTAATTTATTTGTAACAAATATATTATTACGTGCTAACAAATTAATCTACTTGTGGTTATACGTATACACACGTAGTATATAATTCGTGTACATGTTGAGCTAGCAAACGACAGCTCAAAGCAAGAGCGGGAGAAATTTCCAGAGAAAAAACTCGGTATATATAAATATAAAATACTCGGCCTAATTCAAACATATATTCCCAGAAATAAAAGAGAACAGAAATTCAGGCATAATTATTTTTTAACAAAGGAAAGTCAGGTATTATCATTAACCTAATGATTTGACTTTAGCATCTTACATTATCATTATATATATGTATCTATGTATTGAACTGTAATGATCGTGAATCGAGCTAATGTAAACCTGCAGATGGTGGCATTCCCCTATTAGTGCGACATTTAATGGGTATTTTCATACATGTATGTCTACATATATACATACATACATGTACGGTGCGCGTGTTATATATATATATATACACATATACACACCTTACTTGAAGAAAAGAGACAGATCAAGGATGTTTGTTTAATCCAGGAACTCAAACAATCAAGTCTGTGTTTGACCAATTAACTAGTATCAAAATCATATATAATATATAAAAGTATTTGTAGCCTACATTAATTATCTTCCTATTTCACTGCTCAGAAGCCATTAATGTCTGGCAAGCAGTGTAGAAAAAAGATAACAACAGTGCCATGATTGCTATCAGCAGAAGCAAGGGAGACAATAATTTCTCCCATACTGCTTGACCTAGTCATTTCCTATCCTCGTTGGTCGGCAAGTTCTGGAGGATACTACCCATATATATATATTGAAAACATATGTGAGTTACTATTTAATTAAAATATGTTATTTATTAAAACAAATTGAATTGTAATCTTGGATGCAATTATATCAAATTAATTATATAACTTAATTTTATTATGGTCAGTTAAATATATAGGCCGACAAAT
Source organism: Carica papaya (assembly GCF_000150535.2). The sequence goes on from NW_019014552.1 coordinate 703,878, forward strand.
TGATATAATTTATTATATAGTAACCCAATAAAAGGACCTTGTATGAAATTTAACTCAAGATTAATTTCTCCCAACCACTCCTATGAACCATTGACCATAGATTTGATGTAGACTTTGATATTTCCTTGATGTAAGTATGTTAAATAAATATTTATTTAATTTATTTTATAGTCTAAATTTATGTAGTCGATTTTAATATACTTATACATATATATATACACACACACACACACACACCACGAGCATATATGTAATCTATTAATGGTGAAGAATGACTATTCCAATAACTTTTGAAGTTAAACTACTAAAATTAAAATTTTCAAAAGTATTAGCAATACATGAAATATGTATAATAATTCTATTTTCTTTCAGTATATATTTGTTGATTCATGCAGAAAAATGTCGTCTGCTTGAAGATAAACTGGGCAAGTAGATGATGATGAAAATGCATAGCAACTTTAGAGATGTCAAATTTTCGTTTCCTTAAATTACTCCCTAGCGAATGAATTAGACATGGATTAGGTTTCTTTTTAAACAAAAAAAAGAAAAAAAAAAATCCGAGACATATGGATTAGATTTCTTGATCAATCCAAACACGTAAAGGATAATATAATTGTGACTTGTGAATTGAAGAAGAAGAAGACAAAAAATGAGAAGCCAAAATACACCACAAATTCATTCTTTTACATCGTCATACTCACATGTGTGTTCACATACATTGTATATATATTAGTGGGACATATGTATAAGTTGTGTTTCATATGTTAAATTAATTTTTTCTCGCCTCCATAATGATCATTGTCATCTTTTATTTAATATTGCACTAATTACTAATTAATAAGTAGACTTCTTCCAATATTAGTGGGATTTATCTCGAGAGATAATTTGAGGACACGACTTCATCAGCTAAGATTCTTTCTCTCCAAAATTTTCTAGTTAATTAAAAGTTAAACTAATCTTTGAACTTAATTCATGGCAAGTAAAGAAAAAGTACTAAGATATGTGTGTGTGTGTATATATATATAGAAAGAGATAAAGATGATGACGAGAAGGACCACTAAAGAGAGATGTTGAAAAACTATACACAATTGAGTTTTTTTTTTTTTTTTTTTTTTTTTTTGGTGGTAAGAACGTATCGTGTTCTACTTGTCTCATTCAATTATTTATTCAGCATAACGCTTTCAACTTGTGTTTTACTTCTATTCGCCATTTTGTCTCTTGGTATACAAAATTGGAGTCTAAAACATATATGAATGTATAAATATAATCAAGTTACATATGTAGTTAAGGCTATTTTTGACATCTTAGTTGAGTAGAAAGTAAACAAAAGTAAATCATCTAGCAAGAATAGAGTATCTTTGTAGTATAATTTTTGGGCTAATAAAATTTGTGGATGATTAAATAAATATAAAAAATATTATATAAATTTCCCTTACATTACTATAATCCTTTTAACTTAACCGAAAAAATGAATTCCTAAATTTCCCAATTCTTAAATAATTCTTAAAAAGTTTTTCCTACTTTTCAAAAATGTAATATAAAGATCAATTTAGTCGTTCACTAAAATAATTACTTCCTACAAATGGGGATTAATTTATATATAGTAGCTGAAATTAGATCTCAAGTCTCTACACAATCGCTAACTTGTTGAGAATTTACATGGAAGTTTATTTTTTTAAAGCAAAAGCTTACTAATATTTTTTGAAAATCTCAATTAAACAAAGCACGAAGGGTCGTTATTTAAACTGTAGCGCTACATAACTAACTATTTATTTATAATTAACCTTGAAGCAATAAAAGAGAAATTCGCAAAAAAAAGGCTATGATCTTCAATTTTCTCTTCTCACAACCAGCACTTCTATCTCATTTCAGCATAAACTTGGATGTTGATTAAAACTTTATAAATCCAGTCCAATTTATTTTATTATTAATTATATATTTAAATATTTAGATATTATAATCAGTTAGGTTATGCGACAGAAAATGTATTCTTCGTGTTTAGTTTATAAATAATAATTTTTTTTTACAGAAAAGAAAAGAAACCCAAAATAAAAAACGATAAATAGACGGAAGATTAATCACCTGAAAGAGCACAAGTGGGTTTACGAGGGAGATCATGACCAGCAGCTTCTGGGCATCGATCAATGGTGTGTTAGCAGAAAATTTATGGAGGAGGTGGTACGTGTCCATTTTCAATCTCAAAATGAAAGATTTCTCTATTCATAGAAAATTTCTTATTTGGGTATTTAATCTGTTGTTTTGTTGGGGATGATATTTAATTAATTTGTTTCTTAGTTATTGATGTGCGCTTTTAAGAGATCTATAACTAAACAAGAGTTAAATGATGTACACGTGGAATATTAGGAGATTAAAAAGGAAACATGGGTGATATCCTATTCTTTTAAACTTTCAGTTTATTAATTCTAATAACTATTTTTTGGCAAATTAAAGATACACTAATTACAAAAGTAAAGTTGTTGTAGATATATAAACATAAATATATCTTAATTTGTGACAATAATTGTAAATTACCAAAAATATAATTATATTTTAAGCTAAATTCACGATTAGAAAATTATTTTCTAGTAACGAACGTGTTTATTATAATCACATTCTTGGTGTTACAATTCTCTAGCCCATTTGTAACTTCAGCCTAAAATAACCCAACCCAAACATCTAAACCCAACTTTCTTTTCTCTCGGAACCCAGACTTTTCCTCCAATTGAAACCCAAAGCATCTTCACCTTCTTCAATTGTCCATCAACAGTCGAACTTCACCATCTCCATGTGGAAACAACTCCTTGACTTCAACTTCTTCTTTTCCTTCAGCTTCGAAATCACCTCCTCAACTTGAACAAGCTTCTCCTTCAGCTTCTTCACAATATCCACTGCCGATTGAGTTGAGTTAAGCACAATCCTTTTATACATACTACTTGGCCCGTCATATCGGTACCCTATAATCTTTCCTCTTGGATGTGTATGAAACAACCTTTTTTTTTTTTTTTTGGTATCATCATTGCTCATTCAAGATCCAAAAGGCTCCGGGAACAAATAGATATATCTTTCCAATGTGCCTATGAAGAGTATTACCTTATCGGGAACATCTTATGTTATAGCATAATCTTGATGTGATAACATTAAAGGCACATTGTTGAATCAAGATGATAAATAAGACAAAAGAGATTACAAGGCTTGGTGTGACCTTGAAGATATGAGTATAAAAAGTGTCCTCTACTCACAACTTCGCCCTGGTAGTAATACAAAGTTGTGTTATCAAAATAATTAGATTGGAGAAAGATGATTTTTCTAAAGTTCTAAAAGATTTAAGAGCTTCCCATGAATACTCATCAAACACCCCTCTTTATGTGCAGCTCAAACAACAACGTAAGATCGTTGAGCTCAAAAATTATGATTGTCATTTCCTGATTCAATAGTTTCTTCCCGTATCAATTATGTTTTTCACAACCTCACGATATAGAGCAAGAAAAAAAAAATTGAACCATTACCTAGCAGGAACTCTTCCTTTCTTTACCGAATGAGGAACACAACAAGTATAGGTTTACACTTCAGATTTTTTCTCTTGGGTTTACCCACAACATTCAGATTCTCTTCGCCCCTCGGGGTCTCTTTCTCTCTTTTTTTTTTTTTTTTACTTTTAACTCTTTCCTCTTTCCCCGAATGCCATCTCCCCAAACTTCCCCCCTTGGCCTCTACCTGCGAACCCCGAAAGGTCTAGTCATTTTCCCCCATTTACGTTTTTACCTCAGCATCTTTACTCCCTCGAACAGCCATATCACCGAAACATGAAAACCCTCTTAATGCTTCGTCCTTTGCTCTTTCTTCTTTCAGCTTCCATCTCCTTTTCACTATCCTCGTCAAACCCGATACCCATTTCTTCTTTCACCATATGAACTCTTTTCTCCTACGCCTCGAGTCTCTCTCCTGTTCTGTTTCTAGCTTTTTTCCAAATCGTTGCAGAGGGTCCCTTCGTTTTCAGCTTCTTCTTCGTCTGCTACATCAAACGCAGCATTTTCCTTTTATGCTTCAATCACGTCTTTCCCCTCTCGTGCCCGACGCATCTGCCCCTTGTCCTCTTCTTTTTCCTGTTCAGATAAATTCCCCAAGCCCTAGCCGAAAGATTGAAGGTTTACCTTGGAAATAGTGTCGTTTCACACTTGAAGCTTGGGTCAATTTCTTTCTTTGCCAAGAATGCGCCTACTTGTTGGATTGGGATGAGTCTTAAAATGGTTGGTTTTTGGAGTGGGCTTAGGCAGAATTTAAGTTGGGTTTATCTTCTCCTCTTTCTTCTTTCCTTTTTGTTTTTTCTTTCTTTTATTTATTTATTTATTTTTAACACGATAAACGAAAATAAAATCAAGATAAAAATAATAATAATGTCTAAACAATTGCAAGTCACAAGAGACTACTGGAGTTGGTAATTGACAACAAGTGTGCACAAACAGCAGCTAAGAATCCAGTCTTTGGTGAACACCAGACAAGTTAGCATTGGTGTAAAAGTTTGAACTAATTTTTTGTAATATAATAATTAGATAATACTAATAATAAAATAATTTTAAAAAAATAATAAACAAGTCATATTTCCATAAAGATAAAAGGAGAGCACCAATGATGAAGCTTAAAAAGGGTGCAAAATTAATTAATGAACCTACGCAACAAAATACATATATTGCATGCGTTACACCTTCAAATCATTAAACTAAGAGAAGAAGTAATTAGAAGTTCCATGTGACTAGATTATATATGTCGTCTTGTGTACAAAGTAATTAATTACTCCAAAAGAATGAAATCAACTTAATAAAAACAAACACCCACTTGAAATCTACCAAG
>NW_019014552.1:710553-727547 GCF_000150535.2 Carica papaya
AAATACTACAAGGAAAAAAATATAATAAAATGAGGACAAGGAACTAGTGGCCAAATTATCTAAATTAGCTTGAATCTATTGATTTAGATATATAATTATTCAATTATACATTCTCTGTAACTATAGCTATAACTATATATGTATAAATGCATGAATCGTAATCGTGTGTGTGTCTGTGTATGTATAATTTTTTAATTATAACTATATTAATTGATGATACATTTGATGAAGTCTTGTAGCAGACTTTATGTTTTGACAAAAACATAATTTACTCAAATTTTCCCTCTACTAGTAAGTATAACTATGTGACAAGTTAATTACTAACTAATAATGATCTTGAATTTTTTGTTAGATATTAACATTAAAAAAATATATATTCTTGAAATAATTAAATTTAAAATAATAAAAAATGAACGCAAAAACTTTATCAAAGTTTTATGAATTTCATTTTATTTATATGTATGTGTGTGTGTGTATATATATATATATATATAGACACATTTTATTTTGACTATGATAGAATATTTTCCTTCCTTCATTTTATCTGGACTAGAATATTTCTCTCAATATCCAAATATATAAAATTCTTTATAAAAATCAAAGATGGAAACAGCAGCAGCTACGTACGAAGCAAAGCATTATCTGTTGCAAAATTAAATGACTGATTTAGCTATGGGAATTGAGGCTATTTTTTGAGTTATGAATTGCAACCTCGGCTGACCATATATGTCTAATTCGTAGAACTAAATCCCTTGCTAAATATAAGTCTAAACAGTAACAAATATCCATTCGTTGCTGATAATTAATTAACAAAATATGTTCTTCTTAGGAGTGTGTGTGTGTGTGTGTGTGTGTATCTATGTATATGTATATGTATATGTATATGTGCTTATTAGATTAAATAAAAAAGTTTGATGTAAAGGAAAATTCCCGTTTTAGAAATATGGGCCATAAATTTACAAAATGGCTATGGACCTAGGTATCAAATTCTTACTTTCTACATTTGATTCTTTCATTAATTCGGCAACATTACATATATATACATATAGTTTGTAAGTATACTCAACCATCAAAACCACATTGAAGAGCAAACCCCACCAAACACTTAATGTTCTTTCTTAGAACTAAAACTGACCCATAAATTATTGCTTAATTACTTACCATATGCCTGCCTACCAAACACTTATAAAAAGATATGAGGTAGCTTTGGCATATTATATATGTTGATATTAACTTGGCCTTTTCTTGGGATCCTCCCTTTGCTTCAAGTTCAGCACAGACATGGCGGGAACATTAACACATCCAAACCTCAACAACCAAACTGACATAAACGATCTTGTCTCAGTTGAAAGTCCAATTTCTGATCGCTCAAGCATTTGGAAATCATTTGAACACCACTACCCACCTTGTTTTCTAAGAAAGGTCCGTTTCTTTTTATGTCTTCTATCTCTGTTAAACTTGTGTTTGTTTCTCAATAAACTGACTATTCTATCATGTAAGAAAAAACCAGGTGGCGGCGGAGGTCATAGCCACTTACCTCTTGGTGTTTGTGACATGTGGGTCGGCTGCTATCAGCGCAATCGACGAAAGTAGAGTCTCAAAACTTGCTGCTTCTGTTGCTGGAGGTCTTATCGTAACTGTAATGATATATGCAGTAGGCCACATCTCCGGTGCACACATGAACCCAGCCGTCACTCTAGCATTCGCAGCTCTTCGTCACTTTCCATGGAAACAGGTAATAGTTACTATCCGAAAAATTGTCAGTTCATAATATTTTTTCGTTAAAAAATATAACGGATTCATTAAGGTTAAACTTAAGTTAATTACTGCTGATCCAACAATATATACTGAATTATAATAAAAAATAAAAATATTAAAAACAAAGATATGATTTGATTCTCTTGTATAATATGTAAAAATAAAAAAACAAAACAGAAATTATTGGGAGAAAGAGGTTTAAGTGAGTTTTCTTTTTGTTCTTATAATTTTTCCCCCCATGTTTTTTCAACAATCATGATCGTATATATGATAAATTAATTTTTAAAATCTACCCATTTTTAGGCATGTTATCTACGTATATGTTTCACCCATGTTATATAGGAACAGTGTCATGAAATGTACACCTGGTGACAAGTACATGATAATGAAGTTAGGAGCCCAGGAGCCAGTTAAGCCACTACTCATTGGGGTTAGATGGCTTCATTAATTTTCTTGATGTTTATGGTCGAGCTTTAATTGATCACAAATAAATAAGAAAAGAATGAATTAAATGTTTGGAGAAATTATTTGAACCAAGGAAAGAAAAAAAAGCCTGAATTTGACAGGAACTTTAATCTTCTGCAATAAAAACCAAGAAATTCTAAAAAATAATATAGGGGAATCTTCATGAATGAATTAAAACATGAATGTATAGAGACAGTTGAATCTGTACAGACACCCGTCTCGTTTGAGATAAGCCTGTTGGTTGTTAAGCTATTAATTATTTCTATATAAATATATATCTATGTATATTTCAATAATTCATTCGTTCTTCAGTTATGCATTATAAAACTATTCCACTTGCAAATATATATATAGAGTTGAAGAAATTAATATCTTGTGCAGAGTGCAAATAATGCTGCAGTTGTCTATACAATACAAATATTATAAAGAAATTGGGCCAACAATTAATCATCATTCCATTAACCAAAGATTTGAAGATAAAAGTTACTTTTACGCAGATCTTTGACCTGCTATCATCATTAACAAATTAGTAAATTAATATGTAATAGGCCGAGTACTCGTTCAATTATATGACCCCAGTTAGGTAGGTATGTGGGTTTATGTGAGATGGACCCAGTTGAAGTAAAAGAGAAAGAGACTGATCAAGTCTTGGGCCAATATAAAAATAATTTCTCTTTCTATGTTTAATTTTAATTTTTTTATTGTATTAGCAGTATTTAATTTCTTTAGTTCAGATTACATGTATTGTTTTTCTAAAGTTGATGAATTAAATTTAAATTTTATTCTCCACCAATTTCTTAAAATAAACATTGTGACAAGAATTTTGGCGGATGGACAGGTGCCATTTTATGCAGCAGCTCAAGTGACAGGAGCAATTTCTGCAGCGTTTACCCTGCGGGTGCTGCTGCATCCTATTAAACTCATTGGCACGACATCACCCGCTGGATCCGATATTCAAGCTCTGATCATGGAGATCGTTGTTACCTTTTCGATGATGTTCATTACCTCTGCTGTAGCAACTGATACCAAAGCCGTACGTAAAGAACAAATTTCTTCTTTGATCTATTACGAAACAAATTAGATACTAGTGTCAATTAAAATGTGAGTTTTGCAGGTAGGAGAGCTAGCAGGTATTGCAGTTGGTTCTGCAGTCTGCATAACATCCATTTTAGCAGGGTAAGACACTTCATAACAACTTATTCATGCTTGTATGCATAACTTCAATTATTTTCACTTCCAAAATGCACTTTACATTTGGTAATGCTGGGCCAAAAGTTAGATCCTATTCAGAAAATACAATCAATATTCGATCAAACTGATGCATTAAGCCTCACTTTGCGACACTCCAAAGCTGCCCAAAAAGATGGGAAGTGTGAACATGAACTAACTAGTAAGCTGTGTTAGCAATCCACAGACCAGTATCAGGTGGATCAATGAACCCAGCTAGGAGCATAGGCCCAGCACTTGCCAGTCAGTACTACAAAGGGATATGGGTGTATTTGGTAGGACCTGTGACAGGAACCCTGCTGGGGGCATATTCCTACAATCTTATTCGAGTTAAAGATGAGCCTGTTCAGGCCATTTCTCCCCGTTCATTTTCATTCAAGCTTCGCAGAATGAAAAGCCATGAGGAGCAGATTAACATGAAAGACCCGCTCAATTCTCTGTGAAAACACCGGCTGTTGTTCCCCATCAGCTGCAATAATATCTAGGTAGCTTTTTGAAAAGCACATAAGATTCTCATATGAGTAGAAACTCTAGAGCTCCAGCGACTCTGCAAGTGAATGCTGTGAAGCCGTGGGACAAGTTGATATGAAAGCTATGTATTTTGCATCTTTTTAATACACCAAACATTTCTGTTTAACTAATTTGTAGCCAAAAAAAATTAGTTTACACAGTCCCATCAAAGGAAGATTGTCCAAGCATCTAACTTCTGAAATTTCAATGAAACTAGGCAGTGCACATTTGTTACCTTTAATCTATATGTTTTAGCAGCTTTTAGGAACCATCAAATCATCATTTTCCAGTCTTTGCCATGGTTCATGCAATTGTACCTGTAGTCTTGAAGGTACCTGAGTTGGCCATCATAGCAGCGCAACTGGTTCAAAAGTGGCTCGCAAGTAATGATCCCATGTTGGGTTTGTTTCCTAGGTAGGCAGAAAATTTACAGCTAATGAATTCTCTTCACTATAAAGTTTTACATTTACCAAGTCCAGCTGGAAGCTGGAGGAAGTAGAAAGTTATCTTGTTCAGTCGGATAGCAATACCCAGGAGACAACAGAATTTGTGGATACATACAATAATCAATAAATACCAATGGCAATTCCAAATAACATTGGAGTCGTTGGAGCCAACATCCAATCTGAACTTTATGGGGCTTGGAGAGCCAGATGCATTTTTAAAATAATCTTGATTATATGATGCTTAACAGAAGAAGATAGGAAAAATAAAAGTCTCATGCAAAAATCCAAAGTCATTTTAAGGTAGAAAAAAGTGCAACCACAATTAAAGAATTCAAACTTGATAAGCAAGCGACAACTAGTGCTCCTGAGGGAAAATGTACATACATAAAAGTTAATTGGACCAGTCATCCAATTTATGAAAACTTATAAGGGAAATTTGATCAGACTGAAAAATAACACCAGTAGATTTTAAGTTAAAATCTGGTGTTTAGTCCACAATTTGGCATCTTTGCTTGTATATTGAAAAGCACTCATCCAAAAATTGAGAATATCTATGCATACTTGAATCGAAGACAGCAGCAATTGCTTGACAGTACGAATGATAATTCTCAAGAGGCCCATTGATGTATTGAGTGAAAAAGTACTTCTCCTATACCAAAAGAAGATGCAGTTTAACTATAAATGATCCATATAAATGGAATTTTTACACATACTTTGTTTAGATGCCAGCTTTATTTTTTCTTTAAAAAAAGCATAAAAACTAAATAATTGGTAGTGATTTTGATTATTCAACTATTTCTTTAACAAGAAGGAAGATTTATAATAGAATCTAACAGGAATAACATATCATAAGCTGCTATATAGAAGGATTACCAGTCAGTTAATCCGAATCTTCACTTTCAGGATCAGGAAATCTGCGGAACCGAGCTGATAACCGGAAATATGAAATTTCACGCTTATTTGAAATTTTAGATCTCTTCCGCTTAGCTGTAAAACCTTTTCCTAGAAGTGAATCGAACAATTCACCCATGTACATTTCCTTTTTCAAACCACCACCTTCAACCAGGAAACTATGAAATCACCATGCACAAAAAATGGCAAATGATATCAGGGATAATATAAAAGACTGAACGAAAATAAAATAAATGCAACAAATTCCCTCTCTCCCTGTCTCTCTCGTATTGGAGTGAAAAGAAGAAACCATACCCTCATCTCCTATCTCATACAACTCCCTTCAAAAACATAAGACAATATACTGGAAAAAAAATTATGCTATTTTCACTTGGCTGAAATAGTATAATGGCACCTCTAAAAACTATCACATATAAACACGATATACCTTGCTGCTTATCTAGGAAAAATTAAGTAGCTTCAAAGATCAAGATTATTCACGAGATTTACTAGTTTCTCTTATTAGTTTCTCCTATTAGTAGTATGAGATCTTATTATATTAGGTACTTTATTTGCATGCTTTCATTGTTAAGTTGCTGCCTACTATCAAGAACACTTATAGCATGGTTTCAGTCATGGTTATTATTTTTTGAGAAGGCTTTCTATGATTTTTACTGAATAATATTGATAATTCTTTGAGATCCCCAAATTTTTTGTTCCTTGTTAATTTCTCCTCTAGATAGGAGAGAGGACGGGAGAGGGGGGAGGGGGACCTTATCGATCTAAATTGATTGGAGAAGTTACCAAGGGGATAAGCCGCTTGATCAGTTCTATGTAAGCAACATCCACAGTTTACTAACTTGAGACTGAGAAGCATCGATCATCTTTAATATGATTTCAAGAAAGATAAATAAAAAGGAAGAGAATAAATCATGGAACTAGAAATCCGAACTATAAGAAATCAGTTGAGAACATGAATTCCGGCACATGTTTAATGAAATAATGTTTCGATGAGCAAAAAAAAAAATAGAAGCCTCACCGTTCTCGAATGATTTTAAATGCCTCTTTTGTTGCATATGGTAAGCCGGTCCTTGGATCACGATACCTACAATATTACATGACAAATCAAACATAAAGGAAAAAGCTAGACCTTCGTGTACTAACTGCAAGCTCATCTACTGCAACTTTGGATTTTCTTGTGAGAACACACTCTCAAACAAAATGACCAAGAAGAACTCCTGCTGTTTCAAAAGTCAGTTTTTTTTTCTTCCCTAACATTTCAATTTATATTACAGCTGAATAATATCATGCAAAAAGTAAAAACCTTAACCGTTTTATAACTAGAATTAAATATGCCTGAAATTTTTGTTATTTAACCATCTATACATGAACTGGGGTTTCCAAAACATAGCATGTTGTTTAGGATATTTTCCAAGAGAACAATCAGATACTACATCAACCTAACTATCATTTTTCCTGGTTTCCTTCGGACATATGACCGAGCATACTTCTTCTCTTGAGAAAAAGAATAGCACAAACAATAAGCACTTTGACCAGTGATTCATCAAAAGACATCACCATTATAGGTGCCCAAAATCATCATTACAACTCTATGTCTGCGCTCACTGTTTTCTCTGTAAAGAAGACCTTAACACAAAAACCTAAATGACATACAATACAAAGGTATGCTCTTACTTGGCAGGTAGTCCAGTAATTGCACAAACAGCCTTCTCAGGATCTGAAAGAGAACAAAATATATTTTATGGAGAATTCGACAAATATAAATTAGAGGATCCCTATTAGGGCCAAATCTTTTGCCAATTTCATAAAACTCGTGTCAAGGATTCTACGACCCTTATCAGCTTCAACAGGCACCATAACTGCATATTTGAGACAAGATTGAGAGAGAAAAAACTGAGAGAAAACATAAAGACACTCCTACCCTCCTTTTAAAAACAGAAGTTATCATCGAAAAGCATTTAACTTAAATTACATGGAGCACGTGTGGTTGAGATCTCTGACTGAAATGAGGCTCCTTCTCTGAATTCCAGATATGAACAACTTAAAAAATATTTGGAAATGGAAAAGATAAAGCAGATTAATTGTCCCAAAAAGAATTATAAAATAATGATGCCATGAATTTTTTAATTTACATATTCAATTCAACGTTTCTAGCAAAATAATTTGTATGAATAAATAGTTATGTAAAAGCTTACCATCTTTGGAAACATAACGTATCTGAGGGCCATTGTAGACTGCTTTATGCACTATTGCTCTTTTCTTAACTTCCTCTTCCCGTGCCAAAACACGCTCCAAATTCCTTAAGTTTACGATTTCTGCACAGGTAAAATCCGAGCATATTACTGCAGATCAACTAATAGGCAACAACAGGGATGTCAAGAATTTTAAGCTAGGTATCCAGCGTGAACCTGTTTGTGCTGCTTCCAAAAGCATCTCTTCCTGGGTCATCTTCTTCTCCTCGCCTTCCTTTTTTCTTTTTATGGGCTGTCAAAAGTACAAAAATTTCAGGATGATAAACTGTGTTAAGAGCAACAAATTCTACCACCCCGGCCCCCTATTCCTTCAAGAAAACAAAAAGAAAAAAATATATTGGTATGAGGTTACCAAAAGCATGAAGTACAAGTAGCAATGCGAGGGAGATGCAAACACAAAACAAGGCAACAATAACTCATACAGGAATATGTATAAATATGAGTAAAATGCTGTTGAACATACATTTAAAAATTTTTGAGACAGCCAAATTCTAAGTCATATATGTTTAGTATTGTAGTAACATCATAGCTGCATAATCCAATTCCAATCTACAAAGCAGACTGGATAGAGTTTGACCATTATAAACACTTGAAATTTCAAAAGAAGTTACAAATGCACGAGAAATGAACTGTTAACAAAACCTGAAACCAAAATTTCACTTGATCACTTAATATGCTACCTTTCTCTTCAATCCAAAGGGAATAAGCATGTTAGCATCACCAAGGCCACCCAAATCTTCTCTTTCTGATTAACATCAACATACTCTTCTCACATAGAATGCATTAAGTACCCACACCCGCATACAACATAGAAATACAGACAGAAAAGTGTGCATAAAATCTAAACATGCAGACTGCAACACAAAAGAATGTAATAATTCACACAACAGCTGGCAGTGTCTAATTTAGGTCAGCTTGGAAATCTCAGCAGCAGTAACAACAGTATCCCTAGGATAATGACCGAGGCAAATGTTCTTCATCATGACCAAATTAAAGTAAGTAAACATTCACAAATATCATTACCTCAAAAGGTGTGGCCATTCATCACGACCACAACATCATTAAAAAAAGAACTACTAACTTATAATTTTGAGTATGACCAGCAACAAGATGTTAAGCTACCAAATAATAATGGTGGTCCAATATCCACGACTAACCTTTATTGTTGCTTGTAAAGCTGCCTGTATTGCATCTCTTTCCGCTTGCCTAACAATTACTGAAGTTCTTGTAGACTTCCTAATCACTCTCTCACCTTTTGCATCATCAGCGGTATCATGGTGTTCAGGATGGGTAGACTCTTCAGCTGGTGTTTCATCCTTAGAAGTGATATCTAATCTTGAAAGGACTTTCTTTTTCTTTTTCTTCTTCTTTTTCTTTGTTACAGGCTTCCCAGGAAAAATCAATCTCTTCTTTGTCTGAACCCTATAACAAAAGTCAAGATTGAGAAAGAGATACAATTTTGAAATTCAGTATCACTGGCTTTGGGCCAAAAGGGAATAACCTTTCCTCTGCTTCATTCTCTGCCTCCTCCTCTGGTTCAGGTTCCTATCACCAACAAAAGCCAGTAGAACAAGATTTTTCTTAGATGAAAAGAAAGTCTAAGTAGATAAACAATAATGGCTGATAACAAAGGGAAAAAGAGTGAATAAGCAGAAAGGAAACAATTTGACAAAGAAAATTTAGCTTTTATTTAAAACTATGCAATAGAAGTACAAAGTACCCACATCCTCGTCGAAATCACTATCAAACTCATCAACAACCTCTGGTTCTTCTTCATAATTATCATCATTCTCTTCCTGAGAAACAAAAGTTAAATACGGATAAATAATGGAGAATGCTCTAGAGAATATTCTGCCCATGTAGATTCATCAAATATTCAAACCAGAGAAAAATAAGTGGACATACACAACAGTCTTTTCTATAACCTGCATATCTTTGTCAGCCCTAAATTCTTAGGACAAGATCAAGGTAGGTCAAAAAAGATGCATGCAATTAGAACTTTTGAGATGCAAAGAGAACAAATGAATAATCAAAAGAGGCATAAGCTTTAGAAAATTATGATTGTACAAAAAAATGTATAAGAAAGTGTCAGAGAGTCTCTGTTTATTCTAAAATCATGAAAGGGGGTTTCAATTCATAAGTCAACATCACTTTATACAAAATATTGGACGATAATATAGTGCACTAAACACCTCTTTAAGAGCATCTTGATTCCAGAACGACTCATCGTCTTCAATTTCCTCATCAAGCAACTTGGTCATCCTGAGAGCAAAAGAGGTGTCAATAAAGTCCATAATATAATTCGAGCAAAAACCCTTATTCATTACTACTACTTTGGTCTACATCCAAAAGAGAATTCAATGCATGGAATTCCTCCTATGCAATAGCAGGAATAAAGAATCCATTATAAACAATCAAAACTGCATATTCTTACCGTTTCCCTCTTGTTGCTCGAGCAGCACGGTCAAGCAACAGAGGTGGCTCTTCTTTAGAGGTCTCCATGATGACTCCTTGAATTTTCTTCTCTTCTACCATTAAAAATATTTGGAATTAGGACTTTGCTACAGCAGCACATAAGTAGTAACAACTAAACTATAGTCAACACGCAAAAGAAAAAAAGAGAACAAACCTTATGAAGTTTGGTCCATTCCACATTCAATCTTCTTGTCCCATTATTTTTGTCTAATTATTAACTTATCCTTGGTATTAGAATGAGAACACAATTTATATGTCTCAATTATTTTCACTCCTACCTTAAAAATCTATTCCCACTCTCCAAAAATAGGACTTGGGATTTCATCCTAAGGAATGTTAAGTTAAGAGTGGAAGCGATGAAAATAGAAACAAAAATTTCATCGAAGAAAGTAATTCAAAATTGGACATTATAATCTCATCCGTGTCGAGGATATGTCATTACTAAACTAGAAAGAATAAGAGAAGGTTTGAACAGTAATTAAACCAAAAACCATATACTTTCATCAGTTCTTCAAACAAGTAGCTGTACTTCCAATATCTTTCAACATCTAGAAGTTTTTAACTGTTTCAGATTAAGACCCTCCCGGATGTTTCTTGATAAACCGCACCGAAAATGCATCATCACACACTTTACAGAATAATATTCTTGTTAAGTGCCAAAACAACCCTCCCCATATGCCTCTCTCATCCTTGACTTTGAAAAGAAAATTTTCATCAAGGCATTTTAACAAACAACTTGTACGCAGCAGTAACTGACGCCATTCCAGAGACATACGAATCAAATTTACATAACATTTTAATTTTATTTTTCAAAAATTGATTTCATTGCAAAATAAATAAAACCCAACTATAACTAATGATCCTTAACTATTGTAACGAAACTTTAAAGGTCAAGTAAGATAATGATTACCAAGAACAGGAGTATACTCCTAACGGAAAAACACAGCTAGAGTTAGGCAAACGTGAACCGATCCTTCAAAAATCTATAGCATTCCCTTTCACTTTGCTTTGGTTGTGGTCTGGTTGCTGATCATAAAATCGAAAGGACAACAGAGTTTGTGCTTCTTAGGAGGTATATGGTGTGAGGAGGTTGTGACATGAGAGGAGCTTCAAGGATTAAATAGTTAATTATGCGAGAGAAGCTAAGAGATCTCTGAGTGGGGTTGATCTCGGTGTTCGTGGTCTGATAGAGAATTTGTGTGGCGCTGCCAATCCTTTTACTTGCTTGCCAGACAGTAAGAACTGAACATAGCTTCCCGCCAGAGAGGAGAAAGAGAAGAGGCAGAGACGGAAGTGTTGGTTTCGTCTTTCTGCGCGCTCGTACAGGTGCGAACGCAATCAGCTTTGTAAAAAGAAATGAATAAATAAATAAATTATATGATACTACTCCAAGAGCTCGTTGTTATAGTTCAGTCCCGCTAACATTATATTTACTATAAACTATTAAAATCATATTTATTTTGAATTTGAAAAACAATCATTGAAGATTAATATTTACATTAAATAAAATTAACGGAATGAATAGATAGTTTAAACTATAATTAGAGTAATTGAGAAAAATATTGTTATTTAAATAATAGTTAATTTTTATTATTGTATAATCTTTTTATTTTAATATTTATTATTAATTCTAAAACACTAAAAATATGAGATCCTAGTTTATATTAAAAAAATATTTATATAATATTAAAATTAAAATTACTAAAAATTATTAATAAAACATTTATCAACTCAAGTAATAAGGAGAGGTTGAATCTTGAAGAATCATGAATGTACATGAGGCATTGGAGTACCATTATTTGCCTTATTATAATGATAATAAAAATCAATAAAAGATGGTTACAAAATATTTTAATTTCTTCCCCTAATCACACATTTTCTCCAAATCAGTAATAAAAATGTTATGAAAAGATTTAACAAAAAAATACATTAATGCTATTGCTGATCATTATTAGCCTTTAGCCAAAAGAAATCTTGGATCTGAGTAACTGATATCTGGAAGTTACAGAGTTCGCCATTTGATTACTAGTTCATTAAATACACGACCAACAGGACTGTCAATATATATATATATATATATATACACATTGAAAGTGCTTAAATATGTAACTTCGGAGTTATACACTAATAACCATACAACTACTACATCAAGCAGCCTTTTCACACACCACAAAACTCCCAGGATTTATAGTAATGCTTTTGGTGCAGTTATCGGTCTTGTATATTCCAACAAGTCGATCTGCCAACTCAAACATGTTGTTTCTAAGGCTGCAGGTACCAAAAATGCATTAGATTTTATTAAAAGGAAAAAAAGAAAAACAAAAGATGTTGCTTGATAGAATTCACTTGGGAGGGAGAGAAGAGGGAGATTCAAACTACCTAATAATTATAAATTGAGCATCCTTAGTCCGGTCCTTCACATAATGTCCCACAATAGAGACATTCTTGAAGTCTGAAGCACAAAACAAAATAGGCATGAAAAATACGGAAAGATCTGGATAACATAGTAGGAGGAATTAAATACATGATATGATAAGTACCCAGAGCAGCATCAATTTCATCCATTACATAAAGTGGGGTAGGTTTGTAGTGATGGAGTGCAAATACAAGAGCCAATGAGCTAAGAGTCTGAAAAATGTTGGACAGCTTGTGTTAGAGAACCAAAACGTGAAGATAGCACGTCCAGAATCCAAGGCCAAATAATTGAACGAAATATATTTGGAACTAACCTTTTCACCACCAGATAAATTTGCAATATTTTTCCAACTCTTTTTAGGAGGTCTAACACTGAAAACAACACCTTCAGAAAACGGATCCAAAGAATCAACAAGTTCAAGTTCAGCATCACCTCCAAGAGTAATCATCTGCGACAGCTCAGTATGTACAAAAGGCAAAGTTACAAAGAAGAGATAACAGAGACATGCAATTCATCAGAATATGATATAGGCAGCATTGAGATGAAATTCTCAATTGGTTGCAAATAGGCAAGGTTTCTGTTGAAACTACTAAGGATTAGTGTACTTCTATTAAAAAGGCAAAACACCACAGAGCCGACAAAGAAGTAGCTCCGCATCTTTCTGGTGCCAACAAAGAAGTAGCTCGGCACCTTCTGGCCATTTAACCAACGCAGTAAACAATAACAAATAAGAAAGAGACTCATTTGCACAAATAAAACCATTCAAATGCAAGGCATGTTTCCATAAGACATTAGATAACATTTGGTAAATGAATGAACAGAGTAGGATAAAACTAAACACGGTCGATAAAAATGGTACATACAGGACTATACTGGATAAATTGGTTATATTAAATGTTTAGTAATCAATAAAAAGTACAAAAACATGTAGCTGATTACTAAAATGTTTTTTGTATTCTTTCCTTTTTAATTTTTCAGTTTTAGTGAATAATTTAATATTTTTAGTATTTATACAAAAATATCAAATTCAAATTAGTTTTAAACAACTAACATTACTTAAAAATTTGATAATTAATTTTTAAGAAAAAAATTGAATTATTCATATTAATAAATTATCGACACCAAAATTATCATTTTATTTTTTATAATTAATTTTTAAGAAAAATACCAAACTATTCTTACTAATAAATTATTCATTTGTAAGATATACAGGGATTATATCAATGATTGATATGTGAGTATACAATTAATCTTGTAAGATATATACTATTTTGTTAAAGTGATTATTTATATTAAAGATAAATTATAATTTAGAATAATTAAAAAAGATGAGCATTTTGATCTTTTAAGAGTTTTAGATGTGTACCAAAAATTAGAACAAATTAGTTCCACCAAAAAGAAGGAAATTTTTTGTTTCACTTTGTCATTTTGAATTTTCTATTGTTTTGTTCCTTATTTTTTGCTCCCAAACATAGACCTGAAGACTTTTTAACAGTGTTCCGTCCCATCAAATTTCTCTTGCCAAACACTACCATAGAGATCAAAAGGTTAGCAGACAAACCTGATACATCTCTTTCAGCTTCAATGATATTATGTTAAATCCTGCCATGAATTCATCCAACCTAACAGTAATTCACTTTAGAAGTAAATTATTGAAAAGAAATAGAATAAAAGACATCTATATAAGTTTTTTAAGGGAAAGCCGTACCTCTTCTTTCTCCATTCATCATATTGCTTCTTTATATCATCACGTTCCTGAGTAACCATGCTAAGTTCTTCAACTCGGTCATTGTACAATGACACCTTTGTCCGATATCTATAATAATGAACACTTATAGTGAATTGCTCACCAGAATATCAATTAAAATCTTCAAATATCAAAGAAAAAACAATTAGAGATGGCAATGAGGCAAATTCAGGCTGAATTCAAGTAAATCAGTTCCAGGTTTTGGGTGATTCAGATTCTAAGGTCATTCACTTCTTTAATCATTCAGGTTTCAAATTAATTGAGTTTCATCTCACATGTATATCAAGTTTTGTGAATATTGAATTAATTGAGTTCACTTCAGCTTTCAGGGCTTTTTTTCCATCGCAAAAAGAATTCATGTTTTTCTAAGTTCCATTATTTCACATTTTGTCTTGGTAAGGACTGATCCAAATGGTGGCAAGTTTTCACTTTTAGATTTGGAGCTTAATTGTAGTTATCTTTTGGATTTTCAAGTTCTTCAAGTTTTAAATTATCTGTGCTAGTTAATTTTGGGTTTTCTAGTATTGCAGCCATGTCATTCAAGTTGTGTTATTCACAGTTATGGCTATTCAAAATTTCATATTGTTTAGATAACAATTTATTTCTGTTCAGATTATTCGGATTTCATATTGAGTCAATTTGAGTCAAGTCAGATTAGAATTTGGGCTGGTTGATTCAAGACAACAGGATGGTGTCAGGTTTTTTCATTGCTAAACATTAAGGAAACTTACTCTGCAATTGATTCAAGATTTGGAGTCATCTCCTTCAACTGCACTTCCAACAAAGCTACCATTTCAATGGCCTGTTTTAGGTCGCTATCCTGATTTAGACTATCGTCCATCAAGGTTGCTTGAAGCTTCTCAGGGTCCACTAGATCTTTCTGAATTCTGCAACCAATAAGATACAATATAAGATCTCTTAAAGCCATACAACCATCCTCATGTCAAGATATTTTCCATTAACATACTGCTTCATGTGCTTTGTGAGAGCAATCTGCAAGTCCTCAAGCCTTTTCTTGTATCCCTTCCCTTTCATTTCCAACTCCTTGTACATTTTCTTCATGTCTTGTAATTTGAACTCTCGGTCAACCTATGATGCCAATGATTACTAGACATGACATTTAAATTTCAGCAAATCAAGAGAAGATTACAAATGAAGTATATTATTGACACATACCTCTGATGTTCGCAACTCATCCACACTTTTCTTTACTTTTTCATAATTGACCTTTGCTGAGTCTAATACAACTTTGTGTTCATCAATCAACTAACAAAAACATAAAGGAAAAGAAAAGGAAAAAAGTTGCAAACCACAATGAATATTCTTTCTAATCCATCACTTTGAGGTGAAAGAGGGAGGAGAGTTACAACCTTCTGTGTCTCCTTATATTTCTCTTGAACCTTAAATGCTTTTTGCTCTATTTCTTTGAACATTTCCCGCAGTCTTTCATTCTCTGAAGAGAGCCGATCTCTCTCCTTCTTGGAATCCTCAATCCCCTTTGTTAACTTCTTTATCATTTTTTGACCTGTTTCTATTTGAACTCTGTGATGGTTGATCTCTGTGCTATTCTTGTCAATATCCTACTCAATTGATAACTTTGCTTAATATAAACACTCAGAAAAAGAAATTAGAGGAAAAGAAATGTATGCCACAGTAACGCCTCACTTACAGATTGAATCTTATCAACCTTTGCTTTTTGTATTTTTAACCTTTCACCGCCGGCGTTTTCAATTTTACTCTGTAGC
This sequence comes from Carica papaya, assembly GCF_000150535.2. The sequence goes on from NW_019014552.1 coordinate 726,507, forward strand.
TCAGAAGCCTAAAAAACAGAGATAGAGATAAACGTGATAGTCTCCTTCATTATCTTTGCTTTTACATAAATATAAAACACGCAAAAGAATTACCAAGCAGAAATCAGGATGAACACTAACAGGGATACAAGTAGATATACTGCAACATATTTGAAAAAGACATGGCTTAGTTGCAATTTAAATAGCACAATTGGCAATATCACCGCACCTTCTCCTTCAGTTGCTTAGACCCCTGTATGAGACGATCAATCTCCTTTTCTTCCGCAGAAACAATTCTGTTGAGCTCTTTGAGTCTGTCAATCTCTTCCTTCTTCGGTTGGGATGCAGCTTCCAAGGAACTCAGTTGGTTTTCAAGATAACCATGCTCTGACTTCAAACTGTCAATCTGTTGATAGAAAAGTATAATTCCATTTAATAAATCCTGGATTCTACAAATGAGATATATCTATAATCTAGAACAAACAGAACCTCTTTCTGCCCTTTTGCTAATTCCATCTCCAGGTGTGCAGCTTCTTTTTCTGTAGCTTGGTATTGTCTTACTGTATCAGCAATTCTTTGGCGGATGCTTATTAACTTATCAACCATTCCGGAGAGCTCCTTCTCAGCATTCTCAACAGCTTCTCCAGATACGCTAGTGGCTCGAATAGATGTCCCTATCTTCCCACCACGTGGCTTACTTCCTCCACCACTCATAGTACCGGATTTTTCGAAAAGAGCACCATCAATAGTAACCACGCGTCGAAATTCTCTGTTTCCACCATATGCAATGCGTGTTGCCTATACAAAATGCAATTTGTAGGCTTATCAAAATCATCCTTCATAACAAACCTCTGAAAATATTACTAAGCTCTACCATTTCAGTTATATTTTTTGGAGATGATCAAACACACGATGTAGCAAAACAACCACTCAAAAACCTAACATGCATAAACCATTTCATAATCAACATATGATAAAAGAAGTTCATCCTGTTTGTCAAAGAAAACTCTATTGTAAAACTACTTGAAAATGGTAAATGACTTGACAAAATAATTGTTCCTA
>NW_019014552.1:815433-828544 GCF_000150535.2 Carica papaya
TAAAAAACAGTAAGTGTATGGGCATATTTTTAATAATTATTTTTTTTTCAAATTAATTAATTTAAAAATTAGAGGAAGACAAGTTAGGTATTCTTTTTATGTACTACCCGGCTGGTTGTGTTTTAATGCCCCCCCCACCCACTTTCATACTGTAAGTCCAAATAGAGAGTCCACTACCCAGCACACATCAACTCACAAGACCGTGTTAAATCTCAAATTGTGCAAATTTTTAATTTTAATTGCTGAAAAGATGAATAGATTTGAATGGGTGAAAACTCAAAAGTGAAATCAACTGAAGAGGAGACTGGTTATATAACAAATATTTGGGACTACCTACAATTATTGGGAGATCTTTTAAAGACACATTTAGCTTCTTGGCGAAGAGGGTCGCAAAAAGGATCTAAGGTTAGAAAATGGAAAAGCTTTTACGACCAAGAAAAGGAATAATGCTTACGGTAATGGCATAGCCAATTTTATGCATTTCACAAGTGTTTTTCTACATCTGAAGAACATTTGTTATCAAATGAAATAAATAATTATTAGATTTTTACAAAGTTAAAGAAAATTATTTAAGTAAAATTTACTGTCTTAAATTGTCAAAATTGTGTTCGAAGAAGTTAAATAAGAGTTTGAACTTCTGAAATTTTCAAAGGTCCAATATGACACAGTAAAGCAAGCAGTGAGGTTTATTGAATGATATTAATTATATGTTCTTGAAATGGATGCGTTGAAAATATTTTGGAAATGTAAGTTTTTGATTAACTTAATTGGATGACCACCCGAGTTATATGTTGAGAAGTATCCTTACGAGGAGGAATTTCTTAGAAGAAAGTTGACGTAGAATAGAGAATGGATAAGAGATCCTCAATTGAGGTGATAAATGGATACCCTCACATATGGGTAACCAGATTCAACGTTTTATGATGCTGTAACACCCCATACTCGATTTGAGATGCAATTTCTGTTCATACAATTTTCATACAATGAACCCAAAAAAATATACATATACAAAGATCAAAATTTATCATACAACCTACCATCTTATGTGATATATATATATATATATAATAATTATATATACAGAACATAAAGTCAAAATTTAGAGTTTAACAAAACAAAACGAAAATTTTTCAAATGTGCACAAAATATACATAAATAGGAACCCTTTTACAAGTCCTATTCGTCTGGCAGCAGTTCCAACTCTTCTTTCTCCTCTAAAAAATATCAAGATAAAATTTAATGAGTTTCACCAACTTAATAAATATTTCCGTTATTCTAACCCATATAAAATTTCATGCAACACACAAATAAGGCCAATGCAATACTAATGTTTCAAATGTAAAATTTATTTATTATTTTCACAATTTCACATATTCGGATTGGATTTCTGAATTTCTTTCGAATATCATATACAATCTTTGAATGCATATCTACATACTCTCGAAAGAACACATATATACTCTCGAATGCCAATCATAATATCAAAATATAATCACATACACACGAAATGTCATTTTTAGGTTTCATTGTGCGATGCCGTTTATGTCATTATCGAGAAGATGCGAAATGAATTCCCCCATCACATGGATAGCACACAAACAGAAATCTCACAACGGCTACAACATGTACGTTTGCTAGGTGACCCACGATCACAAACAGTTATCTACGTTTGGATTATGTTTCAAACTCTATCCTTGTGCATGTTCACCATATCCGTTGAACTTCGGCCACACACACACACCTCCCTCATCGATTCAGACTAAATGAAAAAGGTATTCGGGATTCATACCCTAATCACGCGCCCCCTCTCATTTTTTATTTATTTTATTCTTATTCTTCTTTATCTGAAATATTAGTTAACTCATCGTTTCACCACCATAAATAATCTTTTTTATTTTTATTCGTTTCTTTATGTTATTTTATTTTCTTTTTTAACTTTCTACTGAATTAGTAATTTTTTTTTTATTATTAAATCAATTTTTTATCACAGTCCAACTATTCCTTAGTCTTTGAGTTTGTTTTCTGGTTTCGTCTTCTTATAATTTCTAATATCTTAGATTCACTAGTTATAGGTTCGAGTTTTGTTCTTCTTCGAAAATTGGGTCAGTATCCGTTCAAATTTTAAAATACACATAAATTAATAAAAAAAATGCAAATTTTAAAATTCGAATCCAAGTTTAGAATCAGAAATACTTACACTCCTATGCAACAATCTTTTTGAATCTGCCTGAATGTCATAATTCTCTATACGCACACGACACAATTTAATTAATATAATTTTAAATACTAAAAAAAAATTAATTTAACCAAAATCAAGGGTTTCAATGACAACCCGACGGAATATCTAAAAATATTAGGATATGTACTCATGAAAGACTTTTCGGCTTCTCGTTCAGGAGATCGAATTTTCATACTCGAGAAAGACTTTTACTTTCCTGAATAGTGAATCGAATCGCAAATGGGTGAATCTAGTCCACATTCTCGAGGAAGACCCTTCAGTTTCCATAGGTTGCTCGCATTGGTCTCTGTTGTCGCACGACGTCTCGGGCCGATTCCTCTTCCTTCTTCTTCCTTTCAACTCGCTTCCACCACTCTCCTATCTCCGCCTCTCTCTTCTTTCCTTTTTTTCCCTTGAGGCGACTGTTCTCGGCTCCCCTTTCCTTCTCCCACTCTACTTTTTTTTTTCTTCTTTTCCTTCTTTTTATCCAGCCTCCCCCTTCTTTTCCTCTCTTTCTTTCTTCCTCTTGGCTCCTTCACTCGACAAACCTTCCCCTTCTCTCCCCCCGATCGGCTCCTCTCTCCTTCTCCCTCTCTCTATTTTTTGGCTACTCTCACAAATAAAGAGGAACCCTAATTTTTTTCTTTTTATACTCGTCCTTCCCAACCGTTGGATCTCTCTAATTCGATATGGGCCGTTCATTCTTCATAAAATCTTAGCCTTTAATATTCTCAGACGATTCAATTAGGACCATTCGTTCCCTATTTTCTTTTGGTCCCTTCCACTTCTACTTATTTATAATTTTACATTTTTTTTTTACTTGTTTTCATTTAAGTTCTTAGAATTGAATAAACCTCCAAAATTCTTAAAACTTTTCTATTTAAATCCAAATTTTAATTTTTATTTATTTTTTACATTTTTTTATTTATTTATCTAGCGGTGGATGTTACAGATGCTCCTCTCCATATTCTATTATTGTGATAGATCTTATTAGTTTTACACATTCTTGTATGAAATTGTTCACATTTAAGAAATTAAATTTTATTATATGTGAATGAAACTATTCTATTTAAAGTATTAGTATAAGACAATGTACAATTATTAAACATAAAGAGACAATTATATTTTGACTGATTTAAAGATCTTACGAGTTTGGTACTTATTCAATCCGCAGAAGAATAATTAGGAAGGAGAGAAAAAGAGAGATCAAACACATGATTTTTATATGTGTATGTACGTTTTCTCCTCAAGTCAATCATTTAAGCATTTTTACTATTTTTAGTTAAAACTATCAAAAAAAATTTCTTAATCTTTGATATAATTTTTGTTATTAATTTTGTCCAATATTCAATAAAAAATAACAAAAAATGAAAAAAAAAACAAATGGAAGAAAAAAAAAAAAAAAAGAGAAGCATAAATGGCGTGAATGAAAAGAAAAGAAAATTTAGGGGGAAAATGAAAAATAATAGAAAAAGAGAGACAAGGGTGTGGATGAAGAGAAAGAAACAAGAAGACAAAGGAGGATAGACCAAAAGCAAAAGTACATTTTTTATCTACAAACCAAATTAGTCTCAAATCCTAAAACCCAAGCCCGAAATCTCTTTCTTTTATTTTTGTTCTTGCCTAGTTTTCTTTTAAATTTTAAAGCCCAAAACTGGCTCCAGGCGCATCTTTTCTTCTCATTTCTTTTCCTTTGTCCCTTTTCTACTCGGGCTAGACGCAAACCCAGCCCATTTTTCTTTTCCTTTTTTTCCCTTCCCTTACCCAGCTTGCACCTGGTTTTAAGCCCAGCATCCTAAAACGGAGGTACTGAAGCGGAAAGTAGGAGCCCCTTTTTGTGCGTGTGTTGGGGTTTACGACTGCAAAAAAGAGCAAGAAAGAGAGAGAAACCTGAAGGTGAGAAAGAATAGGAGTAAGATGAAGAAAGAAAAAGCCGTGTGAACTCAGAAGCAAATGGGAAAATCTGGGAGGTGAAATTATAGATATGACATAATCAAATTATTATCCCAAATTATAGATATGATCACATCACCGTTGAATCCCCCTGTAGCCCCGAAGCTTGGGAAAAATCGCATGTTGTACCTATATTCCGGTCTTCATGTGTTTTTTTTTTTTTTTGTTCTTTTAAATTCCTATTTGCTTTTCAAGGCTTTAAATTAGATAATTTTTATACCAGAGACTCTATACAGAAAACTAATGAAATGCTTAATAGACACATTAATAAAATCAGTCTATCATGTATCTAGGAAAAAGTTAATGGAGGCTCTTATAACCGAGAGTTTATAAGAGCAAGAACTTGACAGCTTTACTTTTTGTTTTGCTTTTGTAGTTGGTGTTGTGGGTTATTTTGAGAATGTTTGTTTATGTTTTGGGTTGTCACGTGAATACAATTTTGTCAACTGGAACTGCTGTGAAACTTTCTATACTGTGAGATAATTTGACAAATAAAATGATATGATGTCAATTTTAGATATATTTTTTTTATAGTTTTATACAACTAAATATGCATTAGAATAAAAATTATGGGCCTAACTAAATCATATTGTTGTTTATCATTCCATAATTCACAACAAAAAAAAAAAAAGAATTTGCTGAAGAGAGATATTTGTAATTGAAAATATTTAAGTTCTCTTGAAAAAAAAGTATTTTTTGCATATGGAATCAAAATTGTTTTAGTTTAGAAGTGGGAGTAGCTTTCAAGAGACAGACTTTCTCTACAGATACACTCTGGGGTAGGTAGATAACAACACCTTAATCTATTGATTTATTGTACATATCTGCAAATATCTTTGAAGTTAGCAATTGCAAATTGGGAATTTTGAAAAGATGATATTTTCCCCCTAATTGAAGCTAGTATTATTATTAAATTATGCAACAAGCAATTTCAGGATAAGAATCTAATAAATTACTCGAACACAGAAACTAATTTTTTTTTATTTCTTAACTTTTTTTTTTTTTTTGTCAAAATTTTTCCTGGACTACTAGCGTGACAAAGCAAGATATTTGGATGGGATACATACACAATTTAAATGGTGGTAGTAAAAGTTAATGGAAGAAGTTCTAATATTAATCTAGAAACGCTAACTGCATTATATTTTTAATCTTCCTAGCAATGTATAAATTAATAAGCTAACACAATATAAAAAGGACATATATATATATATCTATTATAATAACAAGCACTTTATATAACAAATGTATTCGTTACTAAAAATAAACATATGCACATTGTAAGTGATGTGAGCACCGTTAAGCCAAATACAGCCCCAAAAGTCCAAACAACATCTCAAGAGAAGATGCATGCTCGCATGAGGAAATCACAAACAAATGCCCACGAGCGCACAGAGACAGCACGCGCACGCCCAACATGTGCATGAAGACAACATGGAAGGGCATTCTTGCACCTGCGAGAAGTCCCAATCCCACAAGAATAAGGATTCATTGTTCTGCAAGGATTCCCATAAATCTAACTTCTACAAGGACTAGAATTTCTACTTAAGACCCATTCCTCAACCATCCCAACACCAAAATAAAGATTTAAGTATCAAGAATCAAGATTAAAGATTCAAGAATTAAGAATCAATATTCAAGATTCAAGAAGGATATGTGGCCAAGAGAAAGAGGAGAAGAATGTGAGTTCTACACGGAATCCTCTTTGGATTTTATGACACAAGAATTAAAGAAGAAAAAGGAAACATTAAGGGAGAATGATTTCTTCTCCTATTCAAAGTCCTCCTTGGAATTCTACTTATAGAAGGACTTTGATATCTACTTGAAGTACTTTGATTTCAACTTGAAAAAAAACTTTGATTTCTACTTAAGGAATGAGGATTCTTCGAACATCTTCAATACTAACTCTTACAACAAATTAATTAAATATTCAAAAGTCCAATTCAACTACAACAAAGAAAGATAATTCATCCACAACACTACTTCTTTCTCAAGAGAGAAAAGTTTATGTTTTCATTAAATTTTAGTCTTTTAATTAATATTTTAATGCTTTCTTAGATAAGGTAGAATTAATAATTTGATTAGAATTTTTAATTCTATTTTTTAGTAGAATAAATATGGTGAAAGCCTATATAAAAACTACATTTTAGGTTGTATTCATTCAATTCAGTTCAAGTTAATAAAATTCAAGTTTGCTTTAGCCTTGACTATTGTGAGTGCTCTTTGAGAGGTTGTCTTTAACCATCTTAATTGAGTGAATGATTGATTCTATTTATCAAGGTGGTTTCTTGTGGCGTTTTATTAATCTATTTCTGAGTTGATTATAACTTATCAAGTTAATACTTATGATATTTTAATCAATTCAATTTATCCTAATTATCTTAGTTTGCATTCACAGATTGAATGTGAGTTAAGTAGGGAGAGCTTGTTGAGAGATTAAGTCTTCTGCATATTAAAATTATATATGAGTTTTTTGATCACATTGATTGATCATGAGTTCCACATCAGTAAGTGGTGGTATAAGGTGATGGCTCTATTAATGTACTGTCTCTTTTTTTCTCTTATCTCTCTTTCAATGTAATGTTATCATTGTCATCATCTCATCAATGTTCTTTATGGTATGTTATGTTTTTCATAGTTCTTAAAGATTTAGGTTTAAGGGATTGACCATTTAATTGAGTTAAGAAGATATTTGTTGAAGGTGTTGCACAATTTAAAAATAAGAAATCCATGGTATAATAAAGTAGATATCATTTTCAATCATAGTAAGTCGCTCCATTAGTTACTATTATCTTTTATCAGTGTCCATCCTTTAGTTACAAGCTTAAGGCATTCATCATAAAATATCTTTGATTTTATACTATTTTCACCGTGTAACCAACATTTACGCAAACTATTGAAGGTTAAAGGAATTAGTAATGGTAGGTTATCTAGATCATAGAACTCATCAATTAGGGGCTAACTGACCACTTTTATGGTTAAGAAAAAGAGATCTATATGCATTGTTACAATGTTACAACAAATTTTATGCACTAAGTTTCAAATATGAGGAGTTTGACCATCACTCTAGAGTTTCAAGATAATGAAAATTGTGTTTGGTTTGCTGTCCAAAGGACTATAAAGTTCCCCTAAGGTGGCCAACCAATAGATATGCAATATGAAGTGGAAATGTGAAGACAAGCAAAGACTATTTTTTTTTGAGCCATGATTAAAAGATACATCTAACAAAAGTACAAAGTAGACTTCATAATCTAGTTTAATTTTCTCTAATAGCCATAATCTAACTTCCAACTAATAGATTTCATTATTATTCCTTTTGTTGGCTCTATGATAATAATGATTTTATCTACTTATATATATATATATAATTATCAGACTTTCTAGGTTGATATTGCTTGATGAGAATCAAATTGCTTTTCATATAAAGATGGATAGATATTTAATGCTATAAAAGATTACTCTCATCAACTTATAGAAATGGCAAGCTCAAGAAGTTATCTACATGTTAATTTTTGGAAAATATTGAATTTTAACTGGATGAAATTGTTGAATATAATATTTCAATTTCGCGTATTATTGTAATAACAATAAGTTATAGATATTTAGTATATTTGCTCATTTTTTAGCTTTTTCATCTTGAGCTACCCCCTCTGCTCCCTTTTTCTTTATGTTTGTTAATAACAAAGCATAAACATACATGATAATTATGTATCTCATATGCTACATGGTTCATACTATTATATATGTATCGAAATTGGTATAACCTATAAAAAGTTTTTGTAGGGAATAAGAACCTTCTACAACCATATGTAAAATATGAAAATATGCATAGGTATAATAGAGGTGGTCGAGGGGTTAAAACAAATGAGAGAGTCCACTATGCCACCCCAACTTTTCTCTTAGAATGATGGGAAGATAAATACCATGAGATGTAGATTAGTGGGTGCGAATTATTTTTATTTACTTGTCTCGAATATAAGTCATTATTTGGATCAAAATTTGAACATTGTTATAGTTTTGAAGTAGGTTTTTTGTTCTTTTTCTTTCTTGGCTACAATTGTGGTTAATAAACTACATATACTTTTTTCCAAAAAAAATATATATATATATATTTTTTGGCTAGTTTAAACATAACTTAATTAATATTACTAGTGTTTGTTTCTTAGATTGATTTTCCCTTTTTTTTTTTTTTGGGTTTTGGGAATACTATGAAAATTACTAGTTATAAAGTGTGAGTTGTAGATTTTAGGTTATAAGCAATAATATTTTATAAAAGTAGAATGAATGGTTGTTTTGTATACCAAAAGAGAAAATGAATTGATATAAATGTACTTGGTAATTAAATCTTTATGCATTTGTATATGTAAAGAAATAGTATGAATGACTTAATAATTTATTTATCTATTTAAATATTTAATATTTTAAATTGCATTAAATCAAGTAATTTTGTTAACTCTCCCTTAAAATTAATGGCTAAATTTTCTTCTTTACATGATACACTACGTCAAAAGAAAATGTCACATAACATACCATCTCATCACTGAATTAAATTTTATAGCTCAAAAATTTACATTAGAAAGGTAAAACAAAAGAAACCTAAATACATGCAAAAACGTTAAAAAAATATCCCAAAACCATAAGTTCTATTTCTTCTCCTAATTCAGTCATATATATCTTATAGGGTGCATGTGCGTGTATGTTTTATTAACATTCAATACCTTATACTGAACTGAAATTATATTGCTTAAGTATGAAATTGAAAAAAAAAAAAAAAGAAAAGAAAACTATATATGATCATATATATATATATATTGAGTTTCTTCTTTTTTTTTTTTGTTTTTCTTTCTTGCATTGTAAATGTAAGTCTTTGAAATATAAATTATTATAATTAGCTAAATGACATGACATACTATATTGTAATTTTTAGATGACTTGGCATATCATAGACAAGATAATTTATTTAAGCCAAGCTTAATTACTGATTAACGTAACTACATACTTGATACTCAGATTAAACAAAATTAAATAATTAGTGGTTAATTGGATATTAAGTTTAGACCGTTTTAATTAGATTGTATTAGCCAATCAAGAATTGACATCCACCCAATTCAATACAATGTATACCTGAAGGTTTGTTTCCTCTCCTATTTGGTACCTAACTTGAACACTTTTGTTTGAACACCCACATGGAAATTTAACATCTAGCTTCTCAAACTTAGCTTTAAACGCTATATGATATATTGTTCTATACATCTTTTGGTAGCTAGATAGGATATAGCATGCGTTTGTCTACAGCATACAGATACAAAACTATTCATGTGCATAAGGTGTTTGTTAATTACAATATATATATATATATCTTCATAAAAAAAATTACATATATCTATATATATACTACCAAGTATATATATATATATATATATATACACACACAATAATATAAGGTATAAATTTTGAAGGCTATATAATTATAAAAGCTTTTGGCAACTGTGTATTTGGATTTAAACTAATGACTTACATTGACGAACCAAAAGTGATGAATTATAGATTAAGCTTTAATTGCCTTTTAAGCACATCACTAAACAAATTTCTACCATAACAACCAACAAGATTAGATGGGTGGGCCTGTGACCTTAAATACCAAGTGATCATTTCATACCACTTAGATTAGACCACAACATCTAGGAATTTTATTCCTTGGATCTTTTACAACAACATCCAAAGATAAACTTGCAAAATGATTTGGTACAATACTTACTTGTATAGGTAAGTATCATTCAGGAAATCCTGAATTTCAGACTTGCTATTAATCCGCTACAAAGCAAGGAAATTAACTATTGAATACAACTTGCAGATCTCAGGCATCTAATATGTATGTATATATATATATATATATATATATATATATATATATGTATATATGTACATACATGCACCTAAACACACACATAAAAACTCACATACATACATAGCTAGTTGCTTCTTTTTTTTTTCTCTTTTCTGAAACAAGGTGTGACAATTTGATTATTAGTATATCCTTATACGAAAAGCCTACTCATTTCTAGCTAGTTGATGTCATTGCATTTTTAATTTCTGATATGCATTCCATCAAGAGAAAGACACAAAAATCACAATATATCTTGTGCCATAGATTCATCAAGTAGTACACATAGTTGTCTTTAAAGTATGTAGTACATACAAACATACACACATATACGTACATAAGAAAATATCTCTTCAAGTTAATTAGTGAGTAAGAGTTTGGTCTTAATTTTAATCTTAATGTGTGTGGAGAAGTTGTTTCATCATTAACTTAAATATGTTTTCTAATTTCTGTATTGTCAGAAAAAAACTAAAAAAAAAGTTATTTATATTGTTATATATGTTTAAAAGAAAAAATTATTAAGTAAGAACTAATGCTCTGGTTGGCAGCCAAATTATCGGTGACAATTCTTCAAAAATGATGTAATACAGGGTTAGTATAATATATTTGCCATGTTAAGCATGAACACGAGAAGGTTCATAAATCCATCAATATAAAAAAAAAATCCCTCTTCAAATATCTTCTGTTAATTACATAGCATATTGTATACAATTAATTTCCACATATCCTTATTAACAACTGCATATTACTCATCCTTAGATCCTTATGATGGTCCAGAAATATTTTGTATACAGTTCATTAATTAACCATTCCAATCAATAATGAAATAACTATAACAGCGTATTATTCAGCTAATAATTAATATCACCAATCTACCACGGTTTAATAGAGCAAGCACAAGGTAAAGCCATTCATTCATCAAGAACAATACCAAATAGTTTCTAGTTCTGCAAACAGAAATGGGAAGGAGATGGAAGCTAATAAGTTCAGTCATGTTGAACAACCCTAAGCCAAGCCGCATGAAGAATGTCAAACATAAGAGTAATTATATATGGTCCCAAATCACGAAAGAGTTAACAGATCTACTAAATATGATTGGTTCATTTCAAACTTTTATTAAAAATTCTTATAAACAAAATTTAAAATATACCAGTGATATTTATTGAGTATATCAACTTATCTATGTTCTTAAGAAGCACAATAGTTTTCCAAAGCACATGCAAATATCCAAAATAGCAAGTCAATTGATACATAACAATAAGCCATAATTAAACCTCCATGTACAGGCACTGCTATTTCTTAGTTCCCATTTGAAGGTGGCGACGAGCATTCGCAAACAACCTCAGTCTCCACTTCTCTTCTATGGAAGTTCCTGTGGCAGCCACAAGCAGCACATGTAAGTGCTGCACTTGTTCCTTCCTCTCCACTAGCCATAAACTCCCTGCAGCCATCGACAGCGTACCCTCCAACTCCTGCAGCGTGATTCTTTTGGCACTCTGCATATCTCACACTCCTCACCGTCAAAGGAGTTCTTGAAGGCTCCTCTCTTCTCACAACTACCTGTCGTTTCCTCATGCTCGACCCTTCAAAATTTTTCTTCTCTGAAGCTTCCTTTTTTTCTAGAAAAAAATGATTCTTTTATTTTTTTCAATCTGAGTTCAGAAAGCCAAAAGCAAAAGCTGGGAAGAAGCAAAGAAAATTTGGAGAACGCAGAGAGGTAAACGAGAGCAAGGAGAGGGATGAAGTTAGATCATTAAAAAACCCTAACCCTAAATGGCATATTTATAGAGAAAGTCTTGATTATATAATATGCTTAGTTTCTCTATATAAAGCATAAGTAAACATTTAAAATTTAATTTAATATATACTTTTGAGTGGCTAATAAGCCTAGCTGAAAAGGTTGATGTATATACAAAATGATTGTCCAACTGCCTTAACAACTCATAGTTTAAAATTAAAATAAGGAGATTAAGTAAGGAAATAATAAGATCCCCGAAATGATGAGAAAACTTTCCTTTTCACCAAACACAGTGGTTGGTTTAAAATGGAATGAACAGCTAAGCCTTACTTTTTTATTTTTCAAAGAAAAACAAAAGACCTAATTATGGAGTGTTTGTGGCCCTAAACAGATACTAAAAGGCAGATTGTGGGGTGCTTTGATACGATACCAACATCAATTGTCTAGCTTATTAGCTTCGCCTAAAAACGTGAATTTCATAACTAAGCTTCCTAACTTTGTACGGACTACCCAGTGTTACCCCTTCAATTTTTCTTGGTTCCATGTATATTCTAATTCAAGGCACTCACTAGTCACTTACATTTTCTGCATAGACATAGTCCCCTCCTTTTCTTTTGTTGAGTTTAAAGTTTGAGGAAACATTTTAGGCTTCTAGCTTAATTTGGATTCACTCTCCATCATACTATACTATTATAGATATATATATCATGTGTGTGATTGTCATCATCCCCTTGTAATTGATTAATTTGTCTTTAAAATGCACTAGTTACCTCTGTTGATTAATCATTTTCTTTTGGTCTTAAACAGACCGAATTTGACTTTACTAGCTAATTAGTGTGTCTTATTGCACAACCCTTATGTAGCTCTCTATTGCTTTAGTTTGCACAACCTAAAGCATGATGTACGTGCATCAATATTATGAAGAAGTGTTTCTAAAAGAAGAAGACATCAAAAAACTTTGAGATATTCAAATACTTAAGAAGAAACAAAGCTATTCAATATTTGATTTATTAATTTCTTTCTCATGTCTGCAGTCTTATTGGAAGTGATAATAGTTCAACATGTAGTTCTTTTTCGTCGAAACATGTATTTTTTAAAAAAATTTTAATTACTCAATATAAAAATATTACAAAAATAATAACTTATACTAATAATTAAAAATTATTGTTATAAAGTTATTTTCTGTTAATATAATTTTTAAATAACTGTATAAATTATTTTATTTTTTATCGAATTTATAAATAAAAAAAAATACTAATAATTGTACTTACTGTTGGAATAGATTTCATTATATATTTCAACCACAGGTGACTATTGTTAT
>NW_019014553.1:7356-45277 GCF_000150535.2 Carica papaya
CTTAATCCATCCAATTATTGTTCAATTGAGAGCAATCTCATTTTTGTTGGTTTACTCGGGTTGAGGGTATGTTGGTTTTATCTTCTGTTTCCTTCTCTTTGCACCACTTCCTTACTATCTTTTCAATTCTTCAAAATTCATGTCGAATTGTTTTAAATAATTAAAGGATCCTCCACGAAAAGAGGTCCGTCAAGCTCTTGAGGACTGCAAAGCAGCTGGAATTCGTGTCATGGTTATTACTGGAGATAATAAGGATACAGCAGAAGCTATTTGTCGTGAAATTGGTGTTTTTGGTCCTCATGAAAATATAGCCACAAAGAGCTTAACTGGAAAAGAATTTATGGAGCATCCTGATCAAAAGAATCATCTAAGACAGAGTGGAGGGCTTCTGTTCTCAAGGGCTGAACCAAGGCACAAACAAGAAATAGTCAAACTACTTAAAGAGGACGGTGAAGTTGTTGCAATGACAGGAGATGGGGTCAACGACGCACCTGCATTGAAGTTGGCAGATATTGGGGTTGCAATGGGCATTGCTGGGACCGAGGTAACACTATACCTTTAAGTCTTTCCAGGTTTTACACTTAATTTAATGCATTGAATCGCATCAATGAGTTTAAACCATTTAACCTTTTTGTTTAGGGGGGAGGGGGTGAGTTTCCCATAGCAAACATGATTTATTTGAGGGCATTTCATGTTGTACACATATGCCAGTTCTTTCCTCGCCCGTTGCCATTTGTTCTTAAAGAAAAACAAAATCTCCTGTAGAAATGCATTTTGGTTTTATGTTTTGGTGGTAACAAATTCATGTGGTGCGGAAGTAGAGTGCACATCAATTTGAATGGATTATGTAGAAATAGATTTTCTGGTTTATCAGAAATTACAGAATTTTTCCCTTTGTTTGTGGCCTCAACTTTTTCTCCAAGTTTGAAAATTTAGCAGCATACTGGTTATTTTTGTATTACCTCTTGGCATGATGCGACCACTAAACCATGCTGCTGGCATGGGCAGACTAGTTTAATTATCCATCTCTATTTTGGTACAATTTGTTCACATCTGCTTTTTGTTTTCATTTTTTTTCCCTCGCTTATTTCATTTTACTTATGTGCCCCGTTGTTATTCCTGGTTTACTAATTCAGGTTGCAAAGGAGGCATCTGACATGGTGTTGGCAGATGATAATTTTAGCACTATAGTTGCTGCTGTTGGTGAAGGCAGGTCGATATACAACAATATGAAAGCTTTTATCAGGTGTTATTTGCTTCTATTCATAAATATTTATGAAAGCTGCATGTTTACTACTATAGGTGCCAAGTTTGATTTGCGTATTAAGATTTATGAATAACCTAATTTTAGTTGATGGGACTTGAATCCAGGTCTTTCAGTCACACTTACATGGTCTACGAACATAATGATTATAGTCAAATGACTGCGAACATAATGATTATAGTCAAATGACTGCTTTTGGTGCATGCTGATCTGTGCATTGGCAATGTGTCTTAGTCAGCTGTCCGAACTAATTTAGACACTAAATCTCCATGTTTATTATTTTTTTTCATTTAAAGTTCTGTGTAAATAAGTTATTGTGGAGTAAACTCTCTAAACGCCATAATTACAGGTACATGATTTCATCCAATATCGGTGAAGTTGCCTCTATATTTTTGACAGCAGCATTGGGTATTCCAGAAGGCATGATCCCGGTGCAGCTTCTCTGGGTTAATCTTGTCACTGACGGACCTCCAGCAACAGCTCTGGGATTCAATCCCCCAGATAAGGATATAATGACGAAACCCCCAAGAAGAAATGACGATCCATTGATAACAGCTTGGATTTTATTCCGTTATCTGGTATAATTATGTTTTTTTCGCAATTCTGAAAGCCTTGATTATTAGCACTCACTCAAATGCTTTCATTAACATTGTTCTCCATTCCTTCTCTGACACAGGTAATTGGATTATACGTTGGCTTAGCAACTGTTGGAGTGTTCGTTATATGGTATACTCACCACACGTTCTTAGGCATTGATCTCAGCGGAGACGGTCACAGTCTTGTGACCTATTCTCAGCTTGCTCACTGGGGTCAATGCTCATCTTGGGAAGGCTTCTCAGTTACACCATTTAAAGCTGGATCCCAACTGTTCACGTTCGACTCAAATCCCTGCGAGTATTTCCACTCTGGGAAAATCAAAGCCTCTACGCTCTCCCTCTCTGTCTTGGTCGCCATTGAGATGTTCAATTCCCTAAATGCCCTGTCCGAAGATGGAAGCTTGTTGACAATGCCTCCGTGGGTCAACCCGTGGTTACTCGTAGCGATGTCTGTGTCGTTTGGGCTGCACTTCTTGATCCTTTACGTTCCATTCCTGGCTCAAATATTCGGAATTGTCCCTCTGAGCCTGAACGAATGGCTTTTGGTGATTGCAGTTGCTTTTCCTGTTATCTTGATTGATGAGGTTCTGAAATTTGTGGGAAGGTGTACAAGCGGATGGCGATATTCGGATCCCAGAAAGTCTTCGAAGCATAAAGCAGAGTGAGGGAGGGCACAGATAAAAGATTAGTCGTGAAAAGACAATGTGTCTGTGGCTGTGACTGACCCCTTTAACTATTTTTCAACTTGGGGTTTGTTTGGACTATGAAGCTTTTTAATGGATTAATAGATTAATCTAGACGGGACTGTGCTCACTACTGTACTATTTCTTCGGAGTAGAATATGCTAATCAGAAAAAAAAAAAAAAAAAAAAAAGGTTATCTAAAATTTTCCATGTTTTCAAAGTCATTGTTTAATCCTTCAATCTTCATGTTGTAGGTGAAATATTTATTTTTTCAAAACAAAAAAAGGGAGCCTGCATAATGTAACACCTTTCGCTGTTTAATATACTTTTTAAAATCGATTGTGCCGATGCTACTTTGGTTTGGTTTGAATGATTATAGCCAGTTGTTATTTTCAGAATATAAAATGTACACATTGATTGATATAAGTTTTCGATATTCAATTAAATAAAGTAATTGAATTCAATTTTAATAAAATGTACACGTTAATTACACCATTTTATGAAGTTCAGAAATGAGATTTTTTCAATTGGTAAATTAACCACATGATTTCCATGAGTGCATCTTTTGGGTGGGTTTGACGCAAATCATAAATCACTCACTTAATTCTTTTAAACTATCAGGTCTTATTTTGTACCTTCCACAAGGCAAAGACTACACACAACCATAAAACTAAAACTAAACACCCTCTTATTCAGATATATAATACTTTAATTTCTCAAAGAAAACTAATGCGTTGGTTCCAGAGAAATGCGAGGAGTCCAGTAAAAATTTACAAAGAGACTAAATGTCCATTTACCTTGAAATTCAAAGATTGAATTACAAGACATCAACAACCACCACCCAAAATAAAATTTCCAAAAGTACCCCCTCTCCTCCCATCCTCTAATTCCACGCAAATCCACAAAACCACATTGATCCCAACTCTAACCCTAACCCTAACCCTAACCCTAAACAACAACATCAACCAATTTCTTGACAGCAAGACTTCTCTCCCTTTCCCCTCTCTGTTCCCCCCTCCCCTCTTGCCGCAAATTCCCAACTCAAACAAAACCCTAACCGCCGAATCCGTAAAGGGTCCTGCCCTGCCTCTTCAAAGCATAAACGACATCCATGGCCGTCACCGTCTTCCTCCTCGCATGCTCCGTGTAGGTCACAGCATCGCGAATCACGTTCTCCAGGAAGATCTTAAGAACACCTCGGGTCTCCTCGTATATCAAACCGCTGATACGCTTCACGCCACCTCTACGAGCCAAACGGCGAATTGCGGGCTTGGTAATGCCCTGGATGTTATCTCGGAGCACCTTACGATGACGCTTGGCTCCTCCCTTTCCCAATCCTTTTCCACCTTTTCCTCGGCCAGACATGTTTTGATCAGGTGATTAACGACGGAACTGAGCACAAAAGAGTAAGATAAAAATTTAGAAAAATTTATCCGACAACCATGAGAAAATATCAAAATTTTTACGTAAATAATCCTCAACAATTTAACTAATCCATAATATTCTATCAGACACCCAGAAATGAAGATGAAGAAACACAAAGCTCAGGTGGTGAATATAAAATTAACCCAGAAGAATTCAATGATACATGCAGAAACAGATGAACTTAACATAAAACTTTAGAAAAAAATTGGAAATTGGAAATCGGAGTGAAGAGAAAGATACCCGGAGAGCTGAGACTTTGAAGAGATCTGCAGAACAAAAGAGGCAAAAACAGATATGGTGAATTTTGATGTGGCATTTAATGGTATTTATAAGGGGGGAAGAGGTCGCTCGGGGCTCGATCTAAATCCATGTGAATCGACACTTGGGAGTTTGGACCGTCGATTAGTTTGAAGTGAACGGCTGAGATTTGAAAACGGGAGCGACGCGGATCGATGAGGTGTATGAAACTGAGAGGAACCTTTTGACGACCCTCTTTTTTCTTTTTTCCTTCTTCTTCTTCTAGAACTATTTACTGTGTTTCCTCTGTGAGAGCGTTTTGGTTACATGCTTAAAAAATTTTTGAGGGATTTTTTTAAAAAATATATATATTTATAGGGTCAAAAACCGGGCGGTTTTTATTGGATTGGCGCCTTATGAAAATTATAGAATGCATAGAACTTTATAGAGATATGAAATTTATTTCCTCAAAATACTTTTTTTATATTTGATTTTTATCCTTAGTTTCTAAGCTTTAGATTTAAACTTCATGGGGGATACATTCATACATATTTAAAAAAAAAAAATTACCAAATAAACATTGTAATTAAACTCATAAATCTATTTAATGGAACTTAATCTCCAAACACTAATGAGATCAAATGATGCATTTTATTACACGACTGAGAGAAACAATAATAAATATTAAAGTAATAAAAATATAAAATATGATAAGAGTTTATAGTGAATGAATTGGTGAGATTATTAATAAAAATGTATATTTATTACAAATATATTATAATTTATAATCTTATATATGTATATTGTTAATTTTAAGTGAATGTTCAAAAAAAAAAATCTTACTCTGACATTAACTAGTTGTCTATAAAGACTGATTCCCAATTGACTTCACTTATATCCACAAGGCCCACCATTACACCTGCTTAAATTAGTTTGTCCACCAGAAGAAGATAAGATATCCAAATGAAAGCTAGAGCAAAAATAGGAATCTTGTCAAGTTTAACTCCCAACAACCCGCGTTATCACTATTGTTGACCTAAACAGCCTCTCATAGATCTAAAGGTCGTGGGGGTGGGTAAAATGCCTCATGATCAATCATAAAATGTATTGTGACTAATTGTAAATTATAAACTCATATTTCAATCATTAGTAAATTAAGGGCTCTTGTATTAAGTCATAAATCAATTTTCTCTAGAAAACCAAAGTTGGTGAAAGAAGAATTATAATAATATGTCGTAAAATAGGATTTGAACACGATATTTGACCAACATCGAGATAAAAAATGGAGTTTATGACTTGTCTATATCTTTATAGATTGTCCACCTTATAAATAAATCAGAATATCATAGTTGATGATCAAACTACAAAGAGCTATTGTCACTATATAGAATCTCAAAACTATTTTATTTATTCACTAAGAAAATGTTTCAATACAACATACTTTGCATTTGAAACAACCATTACCTTCCTTAGCTATTGGCAAAATATTTTAACACTGTTTTTATAAACTTATACTGAAGTAAAACAAGATAAAATGGTGGAATATCTATAAATATATTTAGTGAAATAGTCAATACATTGGGTTTAAATTGACATTGGATCAAAGGTAATCCCTTTACATAGTTAAATAAACGAATAAGGTCATGTGACTTAAGATTAAGGATATATCAAACATTGACTAACACTTAATGATAGCTTTTACTCCCCAAAATATTTGTTTCTCAGTGGCCTAAAAGATTTTTATACCATAGTCCACTCATATATCTATGATAAGTACACATCACAAATAGAGCATTCATATTTGAAAGGCCTGGCTTCGAGATTCATCTTGTGGATTCGTCATATAACAAACATAAAACTTGTCATCTATAATTCTACAACTCATAAATATTATTTAAAATTTAAAACAACTCATATAACTCTAACTAAGTAGAGCACCATTATCTTAGAATGACTTATCGAAAAACTTGGCAACTGAAAGCATATTTAGACAAAATATAACAACTCAAACCCAATACAAATAGTTTACACCAAGAAGCTAAGCTCTAATAGCTCATTTTGATATGAGAGATTTATTGAAAGCAATGTAGTAGAAATGTCTGAGTAAAACATATAGCACAACTGCCTAATACCTTTATATCTTTATAATTAGGCAAATGTCGTAAGAATTCTAGTGATTTTTTTAAAAAACTCTAACGAGTACTAAGTTTTAGAACAATAAGTAATTACTAAATAATTTGAGGAGTTTTTTGAGCAAACTTTAACTTACCTTGATTATTTGAAATGTTTTATTTCTCTTATTATAACTGATAGAGATAATGATAGTTTATGACATAATATACATAAAAATAAACACATATAGTCATTAAAAATACATGTATCACAAAGCATAAATACCATAAAAATATATCAGTTATGTTGTATCATCAATTATGGCCTATTATAAATGATAATATGATTGCTTGTGTCCAAGCTTTTTTCCACCAAGGGTATATGATGAAAGAGTTGAAGATAGATATAGTGTTGACACCAAAAAATAGAGAGAGCTTACTTTATAAATGAGTTTCGATCCATCTTTTTGTATAATGTGTAAGCTATTAGATCATTCCAAAATCCTAACCCTCTAATTGAGATCAATTATAAACAAACTCATTTTTTAATGTCACTCCTTTGCATTAAATATTATGTTATATAAAAAAAAAAATATCATCATTGCTCTGTAAAAGAGGGAAGACAACGAGTTGTACAACAACCTAAAAATCTCATATGAAAATCATTGCAAAGGCAAATCAGAATGGATCCCTAACTTAAAAAGGGTATTTGACACAAAATCAACTTAGTAGGCTTGTTGTGGAAAGCAAATATATAAGAAAGTTACAAACTTTTATGACAGAGAATCTTATATAAAAGTTTAATTAGTATTTCAGTCACAATATAATCTAAACATAATATTTATAATTTATATCAAATTAGAGACTATTGATACATGTGAACGTATTTTTCTTCAATGGCAAGTCATTGTAACAATTTTATTTTATTTAATAATTTCAAATATGATTTAAGTTTATAATTTTAAAATAATTTATAATACTATTTTTATTAAAAAGTAAAAAGAAATATTTAATAATTTAAAATATTTAAAAATAAATATGGAAAACACGTGTCACGTACGTTAGCACCACGTGTGCAAAAATACCGCATCAACAACAATATAATAATAAATAATTGGTATCAAATTACATCAATGGTTAATGTTGTGGGAAGGACTCAATTGCATAGAATGAAAATTAAGGATTTAATTGCATGACTGCACATTTTTTATAAAGTACAAGAATAAATTTAAGCTTTGGGTCGTTTTAAACGAAAAACGTCGTCGTTTATTGCTCCGGAAACAAGAGGGACCTGAACGGGCAGAGAAAACTAAAAAAGAAAAATCTCAAATTCCTTATAACCTGAAAACCCTCGGCGTACAGTAGACGCTTTTAGTTTTCCCTCTCTCTCTCTCTCTCTCTCTCTCTCTCGTGTTTTACCAGCAATGGCGTTCTTCGACCTGAACATTCCCTACGTCGAGGCCTCACGGTTCAATCAGACTCCCGCTCAAAAAGCGGTGCGCGTAAAGCTTGTCACCAAAGCTATGGAGCTTGGCTACACTGGCATCGCCTACAATCGGATGTTCAAGGGCGTCATGTCTGATCAAGACCGTTGCTCCATTCCTTTATTAACACTTTCTTCTCTACTGAAGCTCGCTCCGGCTCTCGCATCCTCCGTCAACTTCCACCGCGACCTCCTTGGCGTCCCGCGCACCTCTCCCTTCCGCCAGTACACGCGTCTCACTGTTTGTGTCGAGAGTGTGCCTCAGGGCCAAGTTTTGAATTCCGGGAACCCGATTTTGAAGAGCTACGACATCGTCGCTGTTAGACCCCTGAACCAGAGCGCGTTTGATCACGCTTGTGAAAGAGCTGAGGTTAGCTTTGATTTTTTTTTTTCTGTAATAAATTTGTGACATTGTAGAATCTCAAATATTTATTGAAAACGATTAATATATATATTTTTTTCTGATCTGGATTCAGACATGCAAATTATCCTGATAATATATCTGAAACTATTGTAGGTTGATATGATTTCAATTGATTTTTCAGACAAGCTGCCGTTTCGATTGAAGCTTCCCATGGTTAAAGCCGCCATTAAGGTTTGCTCTTCCCTTCTATTTTTTTCTCCTTGGTTTCCTTTTTTCTTTGTTTTCCGCGTTCTGACTTATTGCACAAATTTTGCGATTTCTGATTTGCAGCGCGGAGTTTACTTCGAAATCTCATACTCCGGTCTTATATTGGATGCTCAATTAAGGAGGCAGACGATATCCAATGCAAAGGTGAGGATTAGAAATTGCTATAGAGATGTTGGTATTTAAGTTGGATGCTGTACTTTGGAAGTATGGATGGAAGTCATTGACAATTGCATTGTAGTTCTTAATTGCATGCTCCGTCGTTCTTTGAGAATTAGGAAGATGCTTTGTAGATTTGAATTTGTTCACTTGGAATCCGAGTTCTTCTACTTCTAATGTATTTCATATTTTTCATTGTTATTCTCTCTTTTCTTTGCTCTTCTTCCTTTCTATCATTGCTTATGCTTCCCAAGGATTCATCCTATAGATCCGGCTCATTTATCATCGAGAAAAGGATATAAGTGTATTACATCGGGTTGGCTTTACTAACATGAGTGGTATTTGAAGAATTTTCTTTGCTTTCTTTTTTCCTGTCCCTATCCTGTAGGGACTGCTGTTGGATCATATAAGAACAACTGAGTAGTTTGGTTGAGTTGTTGGGAAGTAGAAGAGGTGTGGTGGAGAGGTGTGGTGGAGAGGTGTGCTATGTGGTGCTTCTATTATAGGATTTGCTGAGAAGATAACCCCTTGAGTGGTATGGGTGAGTTATTGGAAAGTAGAAGAGGTGTGATGGAGAGAGGTGGCAAATAATGCTGCCGTAGGAATCACTAGCAAGACTATGTTGGACCATTTTCGATTTTTCTTTGAGAACAAAAAGAAGAATAGTATTAACAGCACACCAGAGGGGTGACAAGAGAGTGCTAACCATGTACAAGAGATGTGGGGCTCAAACAAAATATCAACGAGTTTACGAGCTTCCATAAATCTTCTTCATGGAAGATAGATTGACCTTTAAGCAAAATATTTTAAGGTCTCAACGATCAATCTCTAATATTAGCAAAATTAGATGCAGTGCCTTCAAAAATTCCATTTCTACATTCCACAAAATTCAACTATTCCTCTCTTTCCATAAGGTTCCAAAGATGGCATGAAGGATAAGGGCTACAAGCTTTTTAGCATTTTAAGTCAATTGGGGCAATGGAGACAGCTCTTTAGTTGGTCCTTATCCATGTATCCTAAACGAAGTTTTCTTGCCCTCTGTTGAACATATATCAAACCTCATGTAGCAACTCTTCTATGGGCATTCAAAAAGTAGTTGGTTTGTCTTTTGATCCTCTTGTAATATTTTATTGCCTGATATATCTGTCACCATTTAGGTTTAGTCAGGAAGATACACCATTTTCACCTATGTGCTAATTAGTCTTCTAAATATTACCCTCAAGTTATCTTCATAATCCTTCATAGAGGAGTTGTATTAGGTGCCTCGACTAAGTTAGCAGTGAAGAGACACATAATCAATGAAAATTTTGTTTCAGAAGAAATCCACAAATTAGCTTTTGCTCAAGTACCAGACCTTTTCAGTTGCCAATGTAAGTTCTTAAAACTCTTGGCTTAAAAAATTCTATAGATCTTTGTACTGTCATGATGAAGGCTATGGGTTAACCGACATTTTATATTTACGTGTCTCTACTGTTACATAGGTTGAATTTATTTATTTTTCAAATTGATCAGCAGAGTAATCTTTAAATTCATGTCAAAGTGAGTTAAATTGAATATGATGCGCATATATATCCTAGCAACACGTGAAAGAACCACCTGCGCTGTATAGTTTATTTTCGGAAATTACTATTTTATTGTTTACTTTGTATCAGGACTTCATGTTATAATTGGAAAGTTTTTCACAAGAACATACTGCAATTACCACAACGGCTAAGCTTTCCTTCTAGAGGAATGAAAGTTGATTTCTTGTTGTTTTCCAAAAAAAAAAAGTTGATTTGTTGGCATAGATTACTAATGTTTAGATTTCTGAGCGGTCATACAAGTGTTGTTGGCCATACAAATATGGATTTAGTGGGGAGATCCAGATAGTTGAAGTTGTTATTTTATTGTTAAAAATGAAGAACATTAGAAAGAACGCTACTTTTCACCCATACTGATGTAGAACGGATTAAGTTTAGATTTTCTAAATAGATTGAAAATTGTAATTCTTTAAATATAGAACTATAGTGTTATCAGGAGTCTATTATTATACTTTTAGAAACTTCATGAATTTATTCTTTTTAAATATTTAGTTTTCCTATATTCATTTAGTTTTTATTGGAAGTTTTCCTATTAGGAAGAATTATAAATATCTCCGTAATTTTTTTTGAGAGGACCACATATTCAATATAGTTATTTGAGAATTTTCTTAGTATTTCTGGTTTTGTGATGCTGTCAAGTACTTGGATGTGATGCTCAAGAATGCTTATAGGCGATACTTAAGGAATCCTATATACAATATCTAGTTTCTCTCCCCAAACTCATGAGTAGATAAATTTCTAGTTTGTCCTATATCATTCACAAAATTGTAGATAATACAATCGAAGTTTAACTTTCTATCATTAAAAAAGAAAACATGAAGTTAACATTCTTCTTATACAAATTCGGAATTTGAGTAACTAATGTCATAGTAGTAGGGGTGTAATAAATATTTTATGTAAAAGTGATTCCTTTTAGATTTTGTCACACTTCCCAATTTTCAACGAGGTTTGATTTTATATAACTTCCTGGTTCCTAAAGTAGTTGTCTTACAAGATACATGTCAAAAGGAAGGAATAATGTCTGTTCTATACATCAGACAATTGATTATCAAATCTTGTTTGTCATTTAAGTAATATGCTGTTTTCAGTTACTGGTGGATTGGACTCGGGGTAAAAATATCATTTTCTCTAGTTCTGCTCCAACTGCAAGTGAATTTAGAGGGCCCAATGATGTTGCAAATTTATCATCTTTGCTTGGACTCTCTACGGAAAGAGCGAAAGCAGCTATTTCCACAAATTGTAGGTACGGTCACTTGTGAAATCCTTGCAGTCTAGGACACTTAATTGATGTCTCATGTGATGGGGTACATTTTTTTCTTTAACATCTTGCAGGACTCTAATAGCTAATGCTTTAAAGAAAAAGCACTTCTACAAGGAGGCCATCAGAATCGAATTAGTATCTTCTGCTGAGCAATGCAACTCCAAGCAACCTTGGCCAGGGGACTGGCTTAAGTGGGATCCCATCTCTAGTGGTGAAGGTGATCTGCTTTTGGATGATATGGAAAGGCATTCTCAGCCATCAATAAAGTATCCAAAACTGCAAAAGCCATTGATTTTACTTCTATTATTGATGGTATGCCATCACAAGGTTTTCAAGTGAGGGATTTGATATCTGGAGTGGGTTCTGTACCCCACTCCCCAGCGAATGGTGATAATCTTACTTCTGTTGCTGAGATGACTAGGAAAATGCCTGCAACCAGTAATGTGTCAGAAGAATCCAGGGGAGTTGGTATTGACTTCAAAGCAGATAATGCTTTACCTGAAAATACTCCTTTAAAAGACCAAATCATTAGTTTTGATGAATCTCGAATTGCACAGGCTCTCAATGGTGAGGAAATTGAAACTAATGGATGCGTCACTGAAGAAGGAATAGTTACCTCAAGAAGATGCATTTCCAGACAGGGATTTGGTTTTCTATTAGAAAATGAGAAAGTGCAATCTGAAATTTTGGTCAGTTGTACTGGTGATGCTTCTATCACTAACACTATTGCAAAAAATTCCACGCCGTCAGAAGATAATAACACTCCAAGCCCTCCAAATGAAGAGGGTAAGAGTTCTAAATTTGTTTATTTAGGTTCAGATGCAAAAGATGCTGCTATGGATGACTGTGTACAGACGGACAGGAAGAATGAAGATAATGGCTCTTTATCCCTGCAAGATATGCCTTTGCACGAAGGTGTTCATGATATACCTTTGTGTGAATATGTTCCAGAAGAGGCATTAAATGTGGCACAAGGAGATGATAAAATTTTTGCTCATCAAATTAAGTATATGGAGTCCAGTGAAAAGATGGATAATAATGATTCTTTAGCTACAAATCATGGATCCCCAGAAGCGATGATGGAAGATCAAAACCATGGGGCAGCTGATAGTGAAGTTAATCTTCCGGTATTAGTGTTGAATGATGCGTCTTCACAGCAAAATATTTCGGAAAGAGATTCATCCATAAATCTTGGAGAGGCTAATGTCATTGCTGATCAAATTCCACTTGTGGCATCCTGTAAGATGGAATTGTCAGACGACACTTTGGGTGCAAATCATGAGGCCCTGGAGGACATTGCAATAGAAATGCAACTGGATGGAGAAATTGGTCCTGCAATTAATCATCTGACCTCAGTTAAACATATATCAGGTAGTAATTAATATATTGAAATTATATTAATTTATCTCAAAATCATTGAAATTATATTAACGAATGCATTGAAATTGACAGTAAGGTGCTGATGTTTTGATCTTGAATCGATATTAAATATGCTATGGCTTTTAGATCTTTTTTCTCATTGAAATATTCTAGATAATTCCATTTCCGTTGAAATTCAAGAGTATGCAACTCTCTATATTCTTTTGACTTGGCTCAAGTTAACAAATAATTGGCCTTTTAAATTCGTAAACAGCTGCTTGTTACCTAAATCTTCCTGAGTAGTCTCTTAACGTTCTTATTTTTATTGATGCAGGAAAATCTAGAGCAAAATGGGGGATTTTTCATCGAGCACCATTCCATCCTTTCAAGCATTTTCTAAATCCTGTTCTTTTCAAAAGAAGAGGCAAAAAATTTGCAAAACACAGAGGATTTCATTCCTAAATTATGTAATTGGGAATCTCTATCAGCACGTGCAAAGTAATTGAGGTATCGTCACTGATTTTGCTTGTTTTTATTGATTGGGACTCATCATAGTTTCAGTCTTCCAAGTGGAAAGATGGCCATGGTTGACAAGGGGTGTGCAATCATGAAAGTTTTGAGCTAGTTTAGATTAGTTTATGTCATACCTAAAAATGATGTGAATTGTTATACCTAATAAAAGAGGTATTTGTACAATTATCTCCATGGAAGTTTCTTCTCCATTGTTCTAGGGGCCAAAGCAATTGGAATGGAGAATCTTTTCGAGGAATATTTTTATATATGCCTGCTCTTTCTTCATTTCATCATTGTAAATGGCCCTACAAGTTACTGCTTCTCATGTGCTACCGCGTGAGACTTGTACATAATTTATTTCTTGTCTAACCGAATGCTTTGAGTTGTTTTATCAGATGAAAGAAATGTTTTTTATAATGGTTCTTGAAAGTAATGTTTTTAAAGAATCACAAAGTGGTTTCTGCTATTTTAATGTTTAATCAGCCACCACCATCATCATCACTAACAATGCCTTTTTCCAAACAAGTAGGGTATGCACATAGGATTTGCTTCATTGTCTTACCATCTAACTTTGGTAATGGGATTTAGCTTTTTCGTTTAGTTTTTATTATATCTTCTTGATTAATGTACTTTTAGGTCTTGATCCAATTTGTTCTTAAATTCAAACATGCCCACCAACTTCATCATTTTCTCCTCTTCCTCTCATCTTCTTCAAAATTATTTAAAAATAAAACTAGTGTTGTCAGTCTTTGCTGTTTCAGATTCTAGATTTTAGTATTTTTAGCATTTTATCTTTTAGAGTTATTACTGTTGATATTTGAATAATCAAATTTTATGTATGTTCATGTTCATAGCATATCTTGAAATTTACATCTATTTTTTTTTGTTAATATATATATATATATTTCTAACTGCAGCCTATTCATCTCTTTTTATCTCTTTAACAAGAGGTTTGTGTATTTTTTTAGGTGTGGTTTTTGATTTCTACATGGATGACTTTTATGCCCCTTGAGCACCCACCGTAAAACTTCTTAAATTAAAGACGGCCAAGATATCAAAAACAAGTTGATGAGATTTAGAACAGGTTATTCTTCTTTTATGTGAATTTTTTATTTTAAGCTCAATTTTTCTTATTTTCTAATAGAATATTTTAATTTTTATAATTGAACCAGGTAAAAAGTTTTCAAATAAATTTCACCAAAATTCTAGATTTGTTCTTAATATAATTTAGGGACATTTGTATGCATTTAGTAAGTACAAAAAGTTGAGAACAATAAGATAATTAAATTTTATTGAGGATGTACACTTTACTCATTTGTGGATATATTAGTGGATGGTGATGGTTAATCTATAATTGCTTGATCCAATAAAATTGAAATTTAGTTTTACCCATAAATTAATGATGCCGTATTGATCAAATTGAACTTAGTTTCAGTAAATTTATTATATTTATAGATAAAAAATACATTTCGGAATACTTTAAATTTTTTTTGTTGAAATAATTACTATCGGTTTATTCCAACATTTTTTCTTGCAAAAAAAAAAATAAAAATTGACTTACACAAAAAATGCATCAACTCATTTTTTAAACTAAAACAAACCCCCTTTTGAATCAATTATACGACATCATTGAAATTTTGAATGGTAAAATAACGAAGACTTCAAATAAAAATTAATTAATTAATAAATTGTTAGTCGGATGTTAGTTATTTTCTTTATCTCGATAAAATATTATAAATTTAATTTTTTATATATTCTTATCAGTTTTTAGTACAAAAACGTATATGATAAATATTTATAAGTCAATTAATGAAATATATATATATTTTTTTTATTAAAAAAATTAATTATAATATAATTTTTTTTTTTTTAAAAAAAGTAAAAACTTGTTTTTTAAAGAGGGTAAAATTAAAAAAAAATAATTGAAGAACACAAAACGTTTTTGGTTTACAAAATCCTTTGTGGGAACACAAAGTAGATGCGAAGCCACATAAAAGCGAGAAAGACAAAGTTGAATGGATTAAAACTTTCTTAATCATTATCGATTTTCTTAAATGCAATTAGTAGGAATCATTAGCATTTACCCATAAAAAAACATATTAAAGTAAACCAACAAAAAAAACAAAAAAAAAAAAAAACATCAAAAATTATTTGTGCAAAGATGATGATCCACGAAACATATAGTGGGTAACACACCGCCGTCGACTCCCGACGGCTAAAAATTGCCTTAGCTTTTAGCCTTAGCCTTTAATTATGCAAACGATGAAACACCAAAATTTCACTTGATCGCATCCTACCCTCTTAATAATTTATTGGTTACTACTACGAACAACTAGAAGTAAAATATATTAATACATGTTTTTTTTTTTTTTTACCTTCTCCACTACCACCGTATGATTAAAATTTTTATGTTTTATTTGAATATAATGATTTAAATTTTATTAAAAATGTAGAATTCGTTATTTGTAAGTATATTATGAGTTAAAAATAATTAATTTATAATATTTAGTGTATTAGTAAAACTATAATGATTAAATTTAACTTATTTTTACATAATCATGATGTAATATACGGACGAAAGAAACATCTCACGGTTGTTAAGTTTCGTTAATTGAGACTCGAATTTATAATATTTAAATAATTAACTTTTTATGGTTACAACCAAAATTTAAAATTTTTCGTTCGTTATATTATGTTAAATTTTAATTTATATTCTCTGTGTCTGTAGTTATTTTAAATCTATGCATTATGATGAATGACCCGATAACTTTAAAATTTAAATTATCAATCTTTAAAAGGCTTACGTAATTCACAATAAATAATTTAATAAATCTTTTACTACGTTACACTCCATATTAGAGTAATCAAAATAAATATTTTATTATTTTTTAATTGTATAAATTAATTGTTGTGATTTGATATATCATTGATTTAGCCTTGAACAAAATAAAATCACTCAAATGTTAAAAAAAAAAAAAAAAACTGTAACTTCTAGAACTTATTCTAAAAGACACTTGTAGGTAAAAAGAGCAAAGTTCATAAATGCACAATTTAGTTCCATATGTATATGAGTTGTGCTAAAATGGGTTTGTAAATAGATTTATTCTTTACGATTTTAAAAAATAATTTAATAGAATAAATAATTTAACTTTTATGTACGATGAAAAAAAAAATCATAAATTGAATTGTAATAAAGTTAAACCTGTTCTTTTTTTTAATAGATAATATATCTATTAATCAATTAAATGATATATATATATTAATCATAATAATATAATAAAAATATCTTTAAAATAGAAATACATACAAGAGTACAACCCGATTTTAACTTATAACTTTTTATAAAGAAATAAACTTATCAATTATTAAGTAAAACGAAGAATTGAATTTAGATTTGGATTACATAATCACCAAATTTCTTCTTAATATTTGTGTGCTTAAATTAAATGATATCCTTTCATTTTGTAAATAACTCTCGATCTTAAAATAATTACATGTAAAAATAAACTTTATTTAATAGTTTTCTTTTTAAGAACATCAATTTCATAATGCTCCTAAAGATTTAGATTCAATTTTTTTTTTCAAAGAAAAAATAGACCAAACCCCTAATTTAAACAATTTTTATTCCATTTAAACTTAGTATAGAAATTACATAGACGAATTTAATTAATGTTTTACATTCGTTTAATGGGTATTCCCATTTTCTTTCTATCCACGATTTCTTTACACTAAGAAACTCAATCAAAATATCCTTTTGAAGTAGGCAAGAATTGATTGGTATTTATGTCAAGCACTATAAACTTCAATAATTATCCCACAAGAGAAGCTAAGTAAAGTAGGTCAAGTGAAAAAAAAAAGAAAAGAAAAGAAAAAATGGTGATTGCAAATGTTTGCCAACATGTGCATACAATTATGTATGTATTATATATATATATATATATATATATATATATATATTTATGTGTGTCTTTTTCACTTTGATGCTTGTGATCTTTTTTTTCTATCCCAACTTTTCTCCCTTTTTATCTTCTTTTCTTTCTTTGCCATATTGACTTCTTTTGACTCTTCATCTTTCAAAAGTTAATAACTTGGTTTTCCCTACCTTACCTACAAAGGGTACATGTTTGCTTCTTCTTCTTCTTCTTTTTTTTTTTTTTTAATACAAAAAAATTGATATATATATATATATATATATATATATATATCACTAAATACAAGCACTAGGTAGTATACATAATTATTTACATGTTAATAAAAAAGAGTAAAAAATGCTAGAGTTTTATGACTTACATGTTAATTGACAAACCCAATTTCTATTTGTAAACATATGAAAAAATATATATATATATATACAAACAAATAAATATAATTTTGGCAAATTTGGGAGAGTAAATGCAATTTATATGTCCTAAATTATTTTAATTATTTGAGTAGGAAAATAAATCAATATAATTATTTTTATCTAAAAAAATGTTATTCTCCTACTTTTCTAATTTTTATTTTAATTTTTTAATGGGTTATTTTTGTTATTATTGTGGCTAAATATATATATATATATATATATATATATAACTTGGACAATATGATATTTTTTTTAAGTATGTTTTGATGACTTTAAGTATAAGTTTTATCCTCTGTCTAAAAAATTACTTTTAATTTTTATTTTTGTAAAATTTTTCTACCTTTTTAATTCGTCGAATTAATTTATTTATTCCTCACAAATTTGAGGAAACAAAACTACTGCCACAGCTTTAAAAACCTAATATATGGTAGATACATACATACATAAATATATATATATATATAGAGAGAGAGAGAGACATACAAACACTTCAAAAACTCAATTAATTAGCATAAAATTATCTGTATATATATTTACATCAATATTTTTCTCAAAGCACAAAAATTACAATATATTAACAAGGCTGCATTTAAATTACAACGACAAGAAACTTCAAGAAAACTAATCTAGAAATTAAACATTCACACCCCCACCATATGGAGAGATATAGAAAATTTAATCATTATTAATTAAATATTTACTCTCCTAAATGGTTGATTAATTAAGGATTAGATAATATTAATCATTTAATCAAGATAATTAATCCAATTATCTTCATACTCTTCATCTTCCTCGACACCCATATGACTCCATTGAAGCACTGCTTGAGGATTCTTCTCTATTTCATCATTTCTTGCAAATCTTCCTCTTATTCTTGGCCTGCTATCTGCCAATGTTTTCCTACATGCATACTTTTTCATACGCCAATAATTAATTGATTAATATTGCTTATGAAATGTAGAACACAAGTTACTAATATAAATTATCACCACATAAATATGAACCCATAATTTTTTTAACTGAAAAAATTTACGATTACTTTTTTTACTGATAAATAATTTTATATGACATACATATATATATATATATGGGCAATTTATATGTATGCATACACTTGTCATTTCATCCTACAATGAAAGATATATATATATTGCATCCATAATATATTTTAGTTGACTAAATCACTTGTGGGTGTCTTGTTACTTTTTTTTTTTAAAGTTTTCAACCCATATGCTTAATTTTCTCAAAAATGAAAATAGAACAACCTATATGTATGTATACACGCATTTACATGTGTGTGTGTGTGTATATACATAAGATTTGTGACTTGGTGGCTTCTAATAATGAAGACACATAAAACCCAAAATGCCATTTAGTACTCTTTATAATCTTATAACTTGTCTCATTATAATAAGTGCTAAACAATGAGTACTATTTTATCATCATTATGGCTTGAACTTTAAACATAAGATGTGACAAATTAAGCATATATTATATACTATATATAAATAAATTAAGCATATATTATATAGTAAACAGAATCAATTAAAATAAATTAATGTTTTTTTTTTTGTTTGTTTGGGGGGTTTTCTTTTAAGAAAATGTCAACAATCATTCATATTATCTCAGTTTCATTTCAACTTGAATGTCTTTTCTGATTTAAGACTTTGGGTGGATTCTAAAAGTGACCCATAAATTATCCAAACTACATAACATAATCACTAAATGACAAAAAAAAAAAAAAAACAAGCTTCTTAAATCACTAATATTAATTAACTTCCAAATGTCTTTTCCATTAACTTTCTAACCATACTTTATTATTTAATTAATCGTTATTATTATCACATTAATTTCTTTATATATACATTACCGAATCAGTTTTTGTACCCAGAAACCAAATTTTTCTGGGAACGTTCCTAAAAATGCAATTCTTAATCTTCTTAATAACTGGATTAAATTTTGTTAATCATTATTATAATAATGGTTTAATTAGGGGGGAAAAAAAAAAGAAGAAGAGAAAAGATTAAAAACCTTAATTTTCTTGTTGAAGTTTCTGAGATTTCTCTTGCTTCTGTATCTCTCAATTCTCTCTTTCTTCTCCTCTGGACTGTATCTACATGCTCTGCTCATTGCTTCGATTATCATGCTGCTCTCACTTGATACTGGACTCTCTCCTCTCTGTCTATGCTGCATGCCCCATTTTATTTTTATTTTAATTAATCATTAATCGTTAATTAATTAATAATTAATTATCAATTAATCTGAAGGAAAGACAAGTCATTATGAAAGAAGAATGAGGGGTGATTAAGTTGTTTCGTCAACTCACGTGCAGATCGCCGGTGCTGAACACTCTCCTGACGGGGCAGGAACCCGGGTCTATCAGGTCACGGGTCGAGCCGAAATGACCGTAGAACCCGTTGTGGCTGCTGATGCTCCTTTGAATCAGACTCGGCTTCCGCGTGCTGTAAATCGGCGAGTTGCAAATGCTGCAACCGCTGCTGCTGCCGCTAGTGTGCTGCACGGAGCTCGGACTGTCGGAGTTGAGCGTTCGTAGAGCCTCGCTCAGTGAGTCGAACTCGGCAGAAGCGAGAAGCTGGTGGTACTGGCAGTGGTTGGTGTGGTGGTACTGTTGTTGCGTGTGACAGTCGGGTAACGGAATCAGTAACTGTTGGTGAGGTGGAGGTAACGGGAACTGTGACAGCGCTATGACGTCCGGCGACGAAGAGTCGGTGCCGAGAGTCGAAGAGGTGGTGGCGAAGTGTCCGTACATGGCGCGTGTTGAAAGTTAATTTAGTTGGTGGTTTTGGAGTGAAGAGAGTGGAGAGAGAGAGAGAGAGAGGGCGGTACTTAAAAGCACAGAGCAAAAGCCAAAGGGCAGGGAGACGAGCTGGATGCTGACGTGGATGATGACGTCACATATTTTAAATATGTAGAGGAGAAGTCGCGTTGACTTTTGAGAATCTCAACCCTTGATATTTATTTATTTATTTATATTTTTCAAAGAGAAAATCTCTGAATTAATGTCTTTTTATTCATTTTTTTTCTTAATTATTATATAATATTAGTTGTGGGCAAAGTATATATACATAGATATATATATAATATGTATATATATAGTTTTACTCCCTAGTTTTGCTTTACTAAAAATTTAGCTTTGATAATTGATCTTGTGATAATTCTAAGATTAATATCTTCATTATGTTACATTTTGTTAATTAAATTATAACAAAAAAATATTTAAACTAGTTTAATAATTTGTTAAATAAATTAAAGTTACAATAAAATTTATAACTAAACTACATAATTTAAATCATATCAAAATCAAAATAATAATAATTTACCCTAATATTCTTTATTTCCATTTTATTCATATATTAATATGAATTTATTTAACTTGTTACTACTCGTTACATAAAATTAATGTCTTTTAGGTGTTAAAATATGATCTCCCACAACAGCAAAAAATAATATTTAGAATTAAAAAACTTTGGTAATTGGAGACAAAATCCTCTTTGAGAAAATATTTTGTAAATCAATTGTCACGTTAATTCGGTCAAACTATGAAGAAACAGAATTAAGACATACACACAATATATATATATATATATATATATATATGCATGTATTTATTATACACGCACTTTTCAACATGGTTATATATATATATATATATATATATTATATTATACTATCAATTTGACGGAGTAAATAAGAGAATGGGTCCCTACCACTCACATTCGAAAGTCATGATTTAATTACAAAACCCATGTGGGTAGCATACATATATGCTTATACTTGTAATGATTAATTTTAATAGGTTAATTAGGGATGATTTTATAAGTTGGGTTAATTTTATGATCAACAAACTTAATTATCATATTAATCATCATTATTATGACAAATCACCTTTCTGCTCAGGAGATAATGATGATCAAATACATGTTTATTGGTAATTAGTGACTTAATATCCCACTAATTGTGTTACTTAATCCCCACAATTACACACACACATCTATATATGTACATATACATAATATATGTGTATATCTTAGATGCTCAAACCCTAATTCTAATACGTTTTATTCACTTATTTTATTTTTCTTATTATGTAAAGACTCGTCCAAAAATATTTATACTACCTAAACTTAAAATTCTCATATTTCACGAGTTATCATAATCTAATTTAAACCATTAAATATGAGTAGTCTATATACATATACATATACATATACATACTAGCTATATGTAACTTAAACCATTAATGTATGAGTAGTCTAGATACCTATATGTAATTATTAAAACAAATTTAGACACAACATGTGTAGGTGAATTGGGGAATGTTGACTTATACAAAAATTGATCAACATGGAAAATTTTTCTCATCCACGATGATCATGATCGTGATCATGATCATGAGGATCTTTTTGAAATTTACTAATTTTATAACACAAAATCAATGTTTTGTACAATCACCATCATATAATATAAGGGTATGTGTATGTGTATGTATTCAATCTCTTTATTTATTTATTTTTTTTTTTAAAAAATAATGTTACTAAATCAAATATTATAAATTGATCAGTTAATATTAATATATGATATACTTATAAAATAATAAATTTTATATTTTTAACGAAATTTAAAATTATGGTTTTAAAGTAAAATATCAAAATTTTAATTATATAAAAATAAGATTTGAAAAGTGGAAGGGTATTCACATAACATATGAAATGAGGTCCACCTTGGTAACTAAGTAAAGAGTAGAAGGACTGAAACGTTTCGGTCCATGGTTGGTCAATTTCTAACTAGCAACCTTCTAAAGTAGATATGAACTAATGGCAAACCCCAACCAATTTAATTTCTTTTTCCTTTTTTTTTTTTTTTTTGCAAGCCATCAATTTCAACACTTACCCAACCAAAACCACTATGTATATTGTAAGTATTATATATTTTTGGTATGTATAATTGATCCTTTTCAAATGGGAAAATCATGAAATGGAAAATATAATAATTGAAATGAAGTATTCATATATATATATATATATATATATATATATATATACCCATAGTACTAGTATGAAGACTAGTTTGAAATTTTAAATAATTTGCAAATTTTTTTATGTAATTGTATAATTCTGATACAATTTAAATATTAAAATATATTATCTATTATTTATGTTTATTTATGTATAAAATCATAAAAATTATGATTGTAACCAAGTAAAAAACTATAATGATGTTATAATTTGCTTAATGTAAAATTGAAGTTTTTTTTTTTGTTTTTTGATTTTGATTCTTCTGTTCATAGGAAAAGAAACGAATCTTCAATCCCAATTGTTGTCAACTTGGCCAATATACATACAAAATAATGCATGCCTATATGAAAACACACACACCCACATATACATATATATATATATATGTATATATATACACTAGTAGGGCAGGCAAATGATGCTATAATATTTGTGTCATTCTGTGGAACATGACAAATTGAAGGTGGGGTTTCATCTAGATGGAAAAGCTGAGTTTATGACAAATCAAATACCAAGAAATTGGATGTCTTTCAACTCAAAAGAGAGAGAAAAAAAAAAGAAATTAAAGTGCTATGGCTCATGGAAATTGGGTATGGCCAAACAGGGCCAAAGCCCTATTTAGGCTTGTGTGCTTGTCAAATGGGGTCAACATTACAAACCCAAACAGTTTTCACCACTACAATTTATACATCTACATATTATTTTGTGATCATATGGTGAATAATGTATGTTATCATCATTCACTCATACACCCACTTATACTTATGTGTGTGTGTGTGTGTGTGTGATTATATATATATATTTACATATATGCCATAGAATTATATATACAATTAAAAATTAAAAAAAAAAGGAATTGGGAAGTGACTAGTTTCTATAATTGGTGAAATGGGTTGGGTTTGAAGAGAGTTAATATTCTCCTTGTTTTGGAGAGCAATGGAGATTGTTGGTAATAAAAGTGGTTGCTAATTAATTAAGGATTAAAATGCCATTCTTGTCAAGATTCATATATATATATATATATATATTTATTTATTTTTTAATAATAAATTAAGGAAGTGGTTTGGTGAAAATATTTTATTAATTTTATTTACTTAAATGTAATAATATAATAATATTCGAACAATAAATATAATTTATATCTTAAAATTACCCATGAAACTAGATGATAATGTAGTCATATTCAAGACCCATATATAAATTCTTTATAGTATGAGATATATTAACTAATTAATAAAAAAAATAAAAAAGATTCCACCACATAAAGTGAAAATAGAAGTGCTCTCATTTTATCATAGTTTCTAATGAAAAAAAAAAAGAAGAAGGTAGCTTAAAGAGTTATATGTAATATTTTTTTAGGTAGAAAATGTATATATTTTTTAATTAAGTAATATATATATATATTAATTTATAATACAATACAAATAATCTCTAAATAACGATGTACGTAGAAATACAAATTCGTTCAAACTCATGATATTTTGTAAATTAAAAAATGTATCAACTATTAAATTAAATATTAATTGATTATACATGATATTTATGATCATTTATTGTATATTTTAATTACTTATCTTTTCTTTCTAAATGATTAAATATTTTTATCAGTAACTTAGTCAATATTCGTGACAGTCATATGTGATTAAAAAAGTTATTTTATCGGGGTCTAAAAAAGTACAATATGACTTGAGAATGATTCTTGTTAATTCATGTAATTTTTTGTTGGGAAAGAACTCTTTGAGAGAGTTTTATCTTTACATGAATTTTAAAAATCATAAACACCCTAATTTTAGATATATAACTCAATATAACAAGATGCTTATTATTCGTTTTTTTTCAAAATATAAAATTTGGTATAAATATTTGTAACCTTATTGAGTAATTTATTATTATTGGACTAAAGCTTGTCACGCTCAGAGCGGCTTCTTATGTTTGGATCTTGAGCGGGTAATCGTATGTCATTTCTAGAATTGATTTATTAATGGGTTTGAGTCGTTAAGAGTAAAAAAATTTATAAATTAGCCTACTTAAGTCAAGAGCTTGAACTTTATATATTTATCTTTTCGAGGTATATGGATAATGATCTTATTACGATGTTTCTCTTAAAATAAGTATCCTGAGATACAGAAAAATGAGTTTTTGAAACTTAGTATTTCTTTATCGGGAAAATCAGTACTTGTTTCGTTACTAATCTTCATTTAAAAGTGGCATAAGAGATGGATCAATAATTTTGTAGTACTTGGTGCTTCTTTTTTAAGACTAGGAGTAATAATAATACCGTAGCCATCCTCTAAATTGAGCATCCTAAGAAATGGAATAATGATCTCTTAAAGCTTGCTACATTTTTTTTTTTATTTCGAGCATACCACGATTTTGATTGATGATTTACTTTTAAAGCTTTGTTCGTGTCTTTAGATATTAAAGTCATTGCCCAATTTTTTTTTTTTTTTTAAAAAAATATATATTTTAAGAAATTGATAATTAATAATTGATTTTTTGATACTTAATATATATCTATACGAGATTAATAATTATATGATTAAATCTTATTTAAACTAAATATTTCAAGAGATGAATTAATAATTTTACAATGAAATCTTGAACCAAATAATTTAATATGGAAAACATAGTCTTAATATATAAAAATTTAAGAGGACACTTTTATGGATTAAAGAACTAAGTTACACATAAAACAAGTAGTTGCATGTAGCATTTGAATTTGACTAGCTACACAAAGCATATATATATATATATATACACACACACACACACACATACATAATCAAGCTAAACATGTCAATGATAGATGGCACATTCACTTTCGGTTTTATATAAAATCTTATACATATATATATATATATGTGTGTGTGTATATTATATTCGTACATGTCCTGAGCACTGTAAGATTCGAAGACAGAGAGAGGATGAAAGGTCAATGTCGAACAATAACGTGGGCTAATTTGCAGCCAAATTTTGGTGGGGTTTGAAAAATACTGATGGAGAATTAGAGGGATGGATTGGCAAAATTATACCCTTCAGAGATAAGGTATAACGTCCTTTTCATCTTTCTCATGACTGTAAAATTAAAAGCCTCATCTCATCTTCAAATAATTTAAACTTTAACGGGATCACACTTAACATCTTGGGCCTTTATTTGTGATACACATATATATATATATATATATATCACATTTGATACACATATAGTGTATATATAGGTGACAGTAATATAATTTTATGAGGACATGGGTTTGATTAGAGGTTAGGAAGATGAGAAATTTGCACTTTGAAAATCATGCGGGAATATATTTCCTTCTCTCTTTCTCTATACATCCATGTATATATATATAGTATTGGGTTTGCTTTTGAATTAAGTGCAAACATAAAAATGATAGAGCAGTGGGTTAGATTTGGATTGAATTTTGTGTAATTCAAAATTAATATATATATATATATATATATATAATTTGGAAGGGATTATCTAATTTATATAAATTTATTTTTTTATTATTTTTTCAATAAAATTTATATTTCTTAAAATATATTTACAGGTAAATTTACATATTTATTTCCAACATAATCTAAACAGAGTTGGAATTGTTTATGAAAAGACTAGATTTAGTATCAACCTTAAAAAACTCATTACTGATAACTAATGATGATCCATTTGATACATATACATATACATATATATATATATATATATATGCATTTATGTGTATATGTATGTAACCCACATGAGAAGTGACATATATGAGCTGCTTGGATATGGTTGTATTAATTAATGGTGACTATAAAGAGTGGAAATCATGGTGGATTCCTATGATGCATATAGATGGTATAAGAGGATGTGGAAGTGGCCGTGCATGGCTCAAAACTAATCTCATCGTAAATCACAATCAACCCACCTTTCCTGGTCTAGCTACTTCTCAAACTGAAACACAGTGAGCTAAGGGAAATATATATATACATATATACACACACACACACACACACACACAAAAGTAATGGAAGAAAACAATAAAATGGGCTGAAACTGCATATAGATGATTCACAATGGACAACAAAAAGTAGTATATTCATGGTAGTTTAAGAAGCAAACGTCAGAGTTCAGACAATCAATACACAATGGACATACATAGTGCTATGTGGGTGTGTCTGTCTATGTATATATACACACATATATATATATATGCAATAGGACAAGCCTCTGATTATAGTATATATGCAACGATCTATACTGGGTAAATAAGACTAATGGAAGATTGCAAGTAGGGCTTGGGATTTCTTCTCATAAGAAAAACCCTTTGACATTGAATCATCTGCAGACCAAACAAAGATGCCATGGAGTTCTTTTCTACTCTTGAGCCTATTGCAGGCAGTGAAAAAACCATTTTCCGGCGACAATCCTCCGCTGCCATCGCTAATAAAGCTCACCAAAACTTTACCTCCATGATAATTCGAGCTCTGAGTTGTGAAGTAATCCATAAATTGATCCACCGTCGTGCTCTTATCATAAGCGTAAAACTGGAAATTTACATAGTCAATAAGGTGACTGTATTTTTTCCACAAGGCCAAGTAATGACTTTGTACTTGGTCATCATCAAATGGAGCAATTGAGGCAAATTGGATCACTCCATTGCTCTTTAGGGTTGATATGAGTTGTCCTATGCAGTCTGCAAAAGTTTCAGGATCTGCATCGAAGTGTTCGTAATCAATATCAATTCCATCAAGGTTGTAGTTATTAATGATTCTTGTCAGTGAAGAAACTGCATTTGACACCCATGAATCGGTGGAGGAAGGGCTGAAGTAGGCGGAGCCACCAGCCACGCTATCTCCTCCGAGGCTCAAGGCCACTTTGACATTCGAGTTTTGGCTTTTGATTGACGAAACCTGAGATGGGCTGAGGTTGTCCGAGTCCCAGAAGATGTTGAATTTGCCATTTGTTGGAGATGGTGAGCTCGAGGTGTCATAGTCTATGGCGAAGGAGAGGATGAAATGAAATTTGCAATTAGGGTTTATCGGTACATCTGTGAATCGGATGTTGTTGAATTCAGCTCCTATGTATTCTCTGAAGAGATTTGAGTTTGCTGGGGCTGATTTAACAGGTGAATTGAATGTGAAAAAAACTTGAAGAATAAGAATGACAATGAAACTTTTTCTGGGTTCCATTGCTATATGCAGGAGTAGGTTTCTGGTGTAGCTATTGATTCTGGATGAATGGATTCTGTAACTGAATGCCATTATATATAGAACCCAAAACTAAAATCACATTCAAATTGAATATTTTATTCAAACAAATGATCTATAAGAATCAATCAATTAATTAATAATAAGATTGAGCACCGTAGCAGTTATGGTTTTTGAGACCATTATTCTGCTTCCTTGCAAATAGTACAAGACCACTGTTGCCGCGTTGTCTTCTACTATAATCAAAGAGGAAGCTTAATTTGGACGCTAGAGCTTGATGGGTACTAGTACTTATAGGTATATATATTATTTGTGAATTGCTTAAAAAACTGTTCCTTGCATTTTGTTTAACTATTTTTTTAGTCTAGGCTCTTGCTTTCTTCTTCTCTGTAGATAAATTGACTTTTCTCTAAAGGATGAAAGTTGTTCCCGCGACCAAGATTTGTTGAAATAATTTAAGATATAGATTTTTTTGAAAGCTACAGCCAAGATAAGAGAAAATTTTGATGTCTGTCCATAAATAGATCCTATAAAGACAGATATAGGAGTCAATAGCTTTGAGTTACACATAATTTTTACCACAAAGATTACTTCTAAGCTTTTCCAGGATAAATGAACTTCAAAGTTAACTTGATTTCTAGATCGTAAACCAGAGCAGGGCTGGATAACCTATCTTATTTACACATAATCCTATAACTAATAAGGTAGACAGACGTGTTAGGTTCAAGTCACTCGTTATTAATAATTTAAAATTTTATTAGATCAGTAGTACTTGAATTTCAGCTACTTGTTTCTAAGCAGATCAATGAACATAAACGTTCAATAGAGGCATCACAATCCAAGAACTAAATCAGAACAGCCACAATTTGAGGGTAGCCAAGGGAAATGCACTAGAGAGGTCATGCAACTGAACTTTATTAAATATCAAATATTAATACACAACTTAAGTTTCTAACCCCTTTTATGTATTCATACAAGAACATGGTAGCAACATAATATGTGTGACCATGAATATCTATAGGGTATGTCAAACAATAATGAACTACTTTACTGTAAAGAATAACAGACTAGTAGTGTGGTTTTCTATAACATGTGATTTACCTTTCCAAGGATATGTTCCAGTTGTAGACTTTCACATCTAAATCCGAATTGTGTTCTAATTTGTGTCTTAACTCTGTGGCACTGTCAGCATCCTTGGCAAGTAACAAAGCGAAGCCTCCACCACCAGCACCTACAAGTTTGTAACCGCAGCAGAAAGGATCAACAAATGAGAAGAGCTTATCAACAAATTGATTGCTGCAGTAAGGGTCAAGTTCCTGATGCAATCTCCAAGCCTCCAACATAATTTCTCCCAATTCATCCAAGTCGCAGTTCATTAGAGCTTCCCTCCCAAGCTTTGCCAGTTCAGCAAGACGCTTGATGCTAGAGACAAGAAGGTTATCCCGCCGAAGATATCTCTTTACAACCTTCTGTAGGACTTGATGTGCAAGTCGAACCTGCAAAAGAAATAATAGAACAAGCTGAAGCATAGAATTTCACAAAATCAGTTGGGTTATAGTGAGTATCCTGTGCATGTCTTGTATCTTTCTATTAGAATGAAGACGAATAATGGGTGTTACTTAATGCAAACCTGAATCTTGTGACCGCAAGATGTCAGTGTGTGTTCTATGAAAAGTTAAATGCCAGCTTCTTGCAGGCTTCTATTCCATTATGCATGCATGGAAACACTTACTTGTCCAGTAAAAACCACAAGCAATCTCCGCTGCAACTCTGATACCAATTGAAAAGAAGGCAACAAGGGGGTGACTTGGAGCCGCAACGGTATTCCAGGAAAACTTGCTGTAAATTTGATCCCAGGGTATAATCCACCAATCTGATCCTGCCAGCCCCCTCCCGTCCCCATGAGCTGCTCTAAGACCAAAACAAGTCGGGCAACATTTTCATTACTTTGATCTCCATCAGTTATCTGGAGAAGTGCTTTCACAACAGCAGCTGCTAAGATGCTAGAAGTCCCAAGTCCACTACCCCGTGGAACATTGGCCCATGTCCTAATGTGCAAGCCCATGGTTTCTAGAAAGCTTCCGGAAACAATTCCTGTCACCAGCAATGCAGATTTTACAAGGCGAAATGGATCATTGACGTCAAAGGGAGTAGCAATAAAGGTGACATCTCCAATATACACTTTGTTTCCAGCATCATCTGTAATCAATACTCCATTTTCTTTCCTTGTCTCTATGATAGTGCCAATTGGAAGGGAACCTTCCAGGTTAATTGCCATATTCAGAACACTACCAGCACGCTCTAGGCTCCATGGGGGAGTATCACTCCAACCCCCTACAAAGTCCACCCGGACTGGTAGCTCCACCTTCACCTTTCTTGGATGAAAAGATCTATCCACACAATCATTGTTGTTATCATTCTGACATGCTATAACGGTCTTTCCATCAGAAGACATCAAGAGATGCTCTACAGAAGAAAAGAATTTGCATCATTAATGAGTCTTTGGAAAATCAAAACTCACATAAAAGCTCCAAAACGGCTGTACAATTAACACAATGGATAAATTCGCATTAAAATGGATTTCCTAAGAGTTATTGATTGGTTATTTATTATTGTGTCAA
Organism: Carica papaya; assembly: GCF_000150535.2. The sequence continues at coordinate 37,845 of NW_019014553.1, forward strand.
ATTTCTTTTTCTATTATACCGGTTACTAGGATATAAATATTATCAAGATTATCTGGTTATACCTCTAAAACCGTATCTCACTGCTGAAGCTGTTTCATCAGCAACAGCAGCCCAAACCTTGTGCTCCAACTCACAAGCTCTTGTTTCATCTCTGCATGCTCGATGAAGATCAACTTCTACCTGATATGCCCGACTTTTGGGCAGAATTTTAGGGTTCTGCTCATGAAGTTTGGGACATAATGCTAGAAGGTCCTTGCATATTTCAACTCCTATGAGTTCTTTCTGAAGAATCTCTTCACACAATTGGGATAAATTGCGGCCAAGCATGCCGTAGTTAACACAAGCTTTAGCAATTCCAGCAGCAAGATCGCCTTGATGATTACTTAAACCGATACACATTTTAGGAAAGTCAATTGATCTATGCAACTCCTCCAAACTGACACGGTCAGAACTTTTCCATAAATGAAGCAAGTCCTTGGTTTTCTGGTCACTCAAGCCCATTAACCATTTTGCTAAATTTAGCATTTCAAAGTAATCAAGAACAGGATATACTTTTGCATTCCATAAGCACTTCTCCTGACGACCATTGAACCTCCACAAGTCACTTTCCTGAATGCCTAAATCACACAAAACCTTCTCCCAGGGTTTCCCACAGAAAGTCCCATCTCTTGAGAGTGAATTCTTTGGGTTATCATGGATTCCACAGTACACTAAGACCCTTTTAGTGCATCCTACTAACGGAACTTCCCATAGACAATGCCGATCCGGAAGCATGAACCAAAATAAATTTTCTACAGTCGTGTCATTATCTTCAGGGACATTAACTCCAACAACTATTGATTGGGAACCAATTTGCATTCCATCAGAAATGGACGAATCATATATAAGAGAATCTTCCCCAATTGACACTCCTGGTGCAATCTTGCTGGAAAGAATAACAGCAGATGCTGCAATGTCAGATACAGTAGTAGCTGGGATGGAACACAAGTGTCTTCGACCTACAATTCCTGAACCAGCCCCACTGAGGTGTTCTAGAACTTCACTTGAGGTTCCAAAATGTAAGAATAGTAAATCATCTGTGAGAATATAATTTAGTGAGAGTAAGATAATCTAGTAAAAATAAAACAACGAAAGAGATAATAAAGTTTTGGTTCTTCCAGACAATGATTAACATACAAGCACAATAGGTGGACATCCTCTGTTTTCCAAGTTTGCTAATCAAATCTTTTCCCAAAGGCCGAAGGCACAACCAGTCATGTTTTGCGGGCACCCAAGCTGCAACTAGATCTTCGTATAAACTCATCTGCAAAAAGTTAAACCATTTTTATTTAAAATGTAGTGAATTATAGCATTTCATGGTTTCATAGAAACCTTGTCTTAAATAGCCAGCAGACAAACTTCTAGGAACAAGCAAAGGAGTTTTCTTTGGAGAGGTTTCCTTCTTTCATTTTTTTTTTCACCCTTTACTTTTCTATATATCAAATTAATCAATAATTTGGATAATCTCTATGCTCTCTTTCTCTAATTTTTTTAAACGTAGAATTTCCAACACTGAGCTGATTTGCAATCAAATTGTGAGCAGAGCTTCAAGTCCTGTGCCTCCAGCATAAGGAAAAAGGTATAGCCTATTAAGAATGACCATTCTTATATATTTTGATTGGAGCCAAAGAAAGTAACTTGCCTCTTTTTTATTCTTCAGAAGTTCCAAAATCATTGGTTGACACGAACATGCAAGGGTGACAAGATCTAGCCATGCTTTGCCTCTAACTGCAATTATTCCAGTATCAAGCAATGTTCTGCCATCATCTAAGATTGCACCACTACTAACAAGTTCCTCTATACTAGGTTTCTGAAGCAGATTGTCAACCAAACTGACTGTATAATTTTCACCAAGGATCTGAGCTTTTGATGCTACTATAACCCCATGGTTAGAAGCTATGTCAAGGGTGATTGGGACAGTGATAATGCAAGATGTGTCCTCTGGAAGAACCATGCTGGAGGCATCAAAACATGGAAGAACATCTCCAGTCATGATGAATATTCCACCTGGAAGGATTCAGATTCCTTAAGCATCCAAAAATATGGGAAAACACTGTCTGTCATTATAGAATGGTCCTAGAACAGATGTACAATTTGGTCAGAGAAATGTGACTCAAATGAATAATAATCTTAGATAAATGACTCTAAGCAATTCCATGCAGAACCAATTATACTCAGATTTCTCTAAATTTGAACAGAAAGTTAATGCAGCAAAAGATAAGATCAAGGAAAGTAAAATGTTGACCTACGAATTCCAGGACAGAAACTTCTTCAGTGAAATTTAGATGAATATTTGTCCAATGTGACTAAGAGACAACATCTGATTCAAAAGAGTTAATTCAATGGAATAGGAGTAAGAATATAGTAAAATTGGGACAAATTTGGAATTAAAAGAATAGTATTGTTATGTTATTCTCAATTCAGGTTGGATAAATTCAATTTTTCCTTCGCTAAGTAAGAATCTAAAATCCATTTTCATGGAATTCTAGGTAGTATTGGAATTGGTCCAATTGTGAACCAAGAATGATGACATTATCCCTTTCTACACATCAAGAATACTTTAGTAACCATAATTAAAGGAGTAGGATTGGAATAGAATCGAAGATAGCCTAACGCCCAGATGGTAATAGCTCAAAGTTCACAGCACGCAGTTCATTGGACACTGTATGAGACATTGAAATGCTTCTAGAATAATTACTTTAAAAATTTCACAAAAAAGCCTCTTTTTAATGGATAATAATGTATAAGTAGCTATATATTATTTCATTTAACATAAACAAGCAGGACAGATAACCTTCATTTCCAAAAGATTGTCTTGCACATGAAGCAATTGCAAGAATATGGTCAAAAAGCAGTGGAACTGGCCCATCAGGGTCATCTGCTGCTAGATATGGGAGTGGCAGGAATACTTTCCCCATAGGGTTCGCCCATGGAACCCTTTTAGAGTCACCTCCAGCATGAAGCATTAGTATATGCTTTTTGGCCACGAGGTTAACCACCGGTAACAGAGCATTCCCATTACTTGACCTGGAACTATCATCTGGCAAAGAAGATCCAAAACTGCAGCTTCTCGTAACCGTCACCTGTTGATCACATCCCCATCATCAAATCAAGCAACTAACAGATTAGTTCAATTTGATATTTATATTTGTTATCATCCAACTATCAAATTATATAGAAATGTACTCATCTTCTAATAATTGAAGGGTAAAAAAACATGAAATTAAAATTTAATCTGATTGTGAAAACAAAGCAAAGAAAAATTTCAAGTAATAACAAATGGCAAATGTAAAGTCAATCATGTGATCATAGGCATCTAAGCAACATCAAGTACTGATCATCTAAACCAGGCTCGTTACTTCTCTTCATAAATAGAAAATTTCAGAAACGTTTCAGGTCTATCACCACCATTTGTCTTAAAAAGGTAGCATTAATCAAAGAAATTCACTTGAGGTAATTCAATATTCTACTAAACCATTTGTCATAGGCAAAATTACACGGACATGTTTAAGCATAAACAGAGACGGAAATTACCTCCTGACCAAGATCGTGCCCGAGCTTCTCATAGTGTCTAGCAAGAGCGTAAATGGCGTTAAGAGTGGCAGCCCCGGACCCGATCCTCTGTCCATCCGGGTCAGGAACAGCGAGGGTGACAGTGGAGTTCGCTATCCGGCCCATCCGCTTCGCCCGCTTGAGCTGCCATTCATACAGTTCGGCTTGCTCAGGACTAGCAGCCGTGAGAATGATAGCGTCCCACGTAGGAACCCTAGCCGGATGCCGCACCGACAGCCTTAAATGGTACCAAGATTTCCGCAGGACAGAGGCGAGGTCAGCTTTCTGCTTCGAGAATCTCCTCTCTCTCCCTGATGACATTTGGCGCATTTTCTCCGCGATGATCCCGCGACGAGTCTAATGGTGATTCGAATCAAAGATTTGAATTCATAACTTAAAGAAAAGCTGCAAATTACAAGGTGGTGCTCCCCGTCGGTGCTTCTAGGGAGTGAGAAAGTTTGAGAGAAAATTAGAGGAGATTATTAGACCGTAGAGAGGGGCCCTGGAAGATGAGGACTGTCAGGAAGATGGCGAGCAGAGTGGGAGCAAACGGAAGGGAATGGACCTATGAGAACGAGAGATTGCCTGGTCGGGGAGACGGGTTGGGGAGCAGAGAGTGCAGTAAAAATGGAAGAAAATATAAAATTCAATAGGATAAAGTGAAATAGAATAGGGAATATTTTCACTATAAGAATTTTTTTAAAAAAAAATGTAATAAAATTTAACGTTTTAATTTTATGTAGGTCTATAGGATCTGGAATCGAACCGCACCGGATCAAAAATTATTATTATTTATTTTTATTTTATTAGTAATATTTTATTTATTTTGATTAATTTATTATCTTGTTAATTTTTTTTTCGGATTGGACACGTGTCAAGATCAAGCAGACGGGGCCCAGTAAAACAAAATTAGTCGACCCAATTTTCCATGTCCAGATCTGTTCACCCCTTGGGCCCACGAAGCCCAAATCAAACCGAGATGGGCCGCCTAGGCGGTTATTCAATCCAAATCAAAATTACAAAAGTTGAAAAATTAAAATATATATATATTATAATATAAAAATCAAAGTACAGGGCATTAAATTATAAAAAATATATATATATTAATTAAATAATTAATGAAGAAACTGTGGGACCCGAGTTATGATGATCTGGTAGTTCGGCAATCCTTGTGATAGTGGACCCCACAAAGTAACAGTTCCAGTTATGGAGGTGGAGTGCAGAAAAGTGTTAAATCAAAATAGAAATTGGGAAATTAATTTAAATTAAGTAATTAATTAAATTAATTAATCAGAAATTAAAATGTTCTCTTTACATCGGAGAATTTGTCAGTGAACGGAAGCTTTCTCTTTATTTGTTTTTGCAGTACAAAGAATGAAACGAGTGACGTAAAGCATACGCCGCAAGCACCTGCCTGGAGTACTTCACAAGTAAACAGGTTTATTTATTTACAATTGTTGCTTATATTATTTTTATATACAAATAAGAATATTATTTGACTAGTTTTTTTTTTTTATACATCTACACTAATTTTTTTTGTTTATTTTAAAAATTAATTATTTAAATTTTATTAAAAGATATTTTTTAAGTATATATCATAAAATTTTCAATTTTTTTAATTAAAAATGTGAAGAATTTGACATTTGAAATAAATAAAAAAAATAAAGAACTAAATTATAATAAAAAAACTAACATTAAATTTTAATTTTGTCAAAATATACATCTTTAGCATTATAATTATTTACTTAATTAATTATAAATTTAATCTTAATATTATTATTATTATTTTTTTTTAATAGAAAGACAGAATATAGATATCAGATATATACAATGTTTTGAACGTATAAATAAACTTAATCTCTCTTTATAAAATTTCTATGTATGGTTTGTCAGTTTGGATGCCCACGTAACACATGCATACTGAGAAGCTGCAGGCTTTAGAACAAGTCAAAGTCAAAGCACATCAAGCATGTATATATCTATACATATAATACTTAATTAAATATATAAAGGTTCATCAATTTATATGTATGTATATCTCGAATGAATTAAATATATATATATATCAAACTATTCCTTGTATATTTTTTCTTAATATTTAATAATTAATATTCATATCTTCAAACCTAAATATACAATATGCCTTGAAGTTTCCAACTCAAATAATTTGAAATTTTATTTGATATATGCATATATATACGCAGGTCTAAATAATAGATAAATTTTTTGTTCAAATTTATTATAAAGATAGTGTATTTTTGTAATAACCGGATTCAGAATTTAGCTTCGAAATTAATTTTAAAATTAATAAATTTTTATTTAATATGAAATTAGGAAAAAAAAATAGGTTGAATATGAAATTGAAAATAATTTTTTAAAAGAATAGTGAAAATTTAAGTTTGGATGATATTTTTGAAAAAAAAAATCAGAAATTTGGAGGTCAAAATACAATTAAGAAAAGTACGCTATGTAGGGCCGCTCAGTCAGCAGTCCCGACGAATCGGAGCATGCCGGGTGGCAAGGTACGCTGACTCGGTGTCACGTTGGCAATTTGCGTACCCGTGATCGAACAGCCCAGATGCGTTCCTGCGCTCGTGGACAATCCAGACATGTTTCCTCCTCTGGCGCGATCGGACGGTTGCGATTAAACGTAATGAATGGTTTAGATTCGTTCCCTCTTTAAACACGATCAGACGGTCGAGATCAAATAGTGATGAATGATCTAGATTTATTTCATTTTTAAACGTAATCAGACGATCGAGATCAAACGCGATGAACGGTATAGATTTAAGGGAGAAATTTATAAATATCTCGCATCACACCAAACCCAGACCCTAACCGCCAGTCTTTTGCCAGAGAAGGGAGCTGACCACCGTCCGCCACAGCGCCGAAGCCACTTTTGATCGCCAAAAAAGGTAAAAATTATCCTCTCCATTTGGAATTTGATTCTAACACCCTCATGGCTAAATTGAAACAAAAGAAACAGCGGATGAGCCGAAAATCGTGGGCAAAGCTCGACAATACCTTTGTGGGTAAAACCTGAAACCACCTTCGATGAGCCCCTTACCATTTTTCGTTTCGTGTGATATTTTTACCATTATATTCACCGTTCTATTTTTTACAAGTTGACCGAAAAAATTGTCCAGTCGCGAAGGTGAGCCGATGGAGCCGTCGTACTGCAAAATCCTACCGCTGGTAGATTTTTATTTTTTGACTTTTTTCGGTCAACCGATACCCCCTAACATGTTTTTTCGCAATGATGGGTATAAAATCGGTCGAAACCGACCAACATTGGTCAAAAATGGCCAGGCCGACGCAAACCGCGCCGTGAGCGGCGATGCCGTCACCGGAGCGCAGTAGTGCCACCGTGCCAAAATTTTAAAATTGGCCGGAAAAAGATTTTTAACAACGATTTTGGAGTTTTTGAGGTATTTTTAGGTACATGAAGCGTGTTTTAATCTCCGTAGAAAAATTCAGAAAACCTGAGGACTACCAGTAGGCGCAGCTGAAAATTCGATGTTTCGAACACCGATTCGGTTAAGAATCTCTCAACTTATTTCATATTATGGAATTGAAGTTTAATTATCAATAATATGGTATTTTGCGAAATTTAAAAAATTTTGAGAATTAATTACAGGTTACTAAATAAAGTATAATTGGTTATTTATTATTGTTTGTCCTGTTTAACTGATTGTTTGATTTTATGGCTTTAAATGCATGATAATATACTGGAACTGGTAAAATGATTCAATTGTGTTTCCTTACTGCATGTATTATTTGTCTTACATTGATTTACAGTAAATTGTAAAACTGAAATTAAATATAAACGAAAAATTAAATGG
>NW_019014553.1:58963-71815 GCF_000150535.2 Carica papaya
CAAAATCTTCATTTGTAGAGTTTTCTTGACATAGCAATTTATTCTCCCGCGCAGGATTTAAGCCAATAGAATCCCAGGCCATTGGCTGATCCTCATGTGTAATCCCTTGTTCAGAACCATGGCTGCTGTCAACATTCTCCTCTGCATTTTGTCTCACATCATTATATAAAAGCTCTGCTCTTTTATCGTCATCGATGCATGCTGGCTCAGCATTGAGATCCGAGCCCAAATCAAATCTGGATTCATCCACAGTCCCGTGAAAAGCCACAGTTACTGCTCCTTGCTCTGATTGTTCTGCAGCGTCTTTTTTCTGCCTCTTCCATTTCTTCGTAGACGAAGTACCATCATCCTCAAAATCTTCTTCTTCTCTTTCTCTATGTAAGTAAACCCATAATTTCCTTTCCCCATCAAACTGTACACAAGGATCCCGTTCATAATGCAAACGGTCTAAGGCTCCACTCACAACTTGATTAACCTGTGCATCTGACACTTCCTCAACAATATACTGTGAATCTCGAATTAAAGTACAAACATCTGCTCTAGTGCCAATGCTTCCTGGCAATCTAGCGGCCGCATCTCTCACAAGACAAAGAATGGTAACATGGGGTGGTCGATTGCGTTTCAGCATGAAATGGTCTCGAGCTTTTGAAGTTGGCTTCCCACCACATCTTCTCAAGGGAGCAACAATAGATTTTTTACCATCGGCAGCAGTGTAACAAAAGGCCCTGTCAGGAATTGAATATCTAAGAACTTCCTCCTTACGAAAATAATCTCTCACTTCTTCAGAACTTGGGCTTATAGTGTTGAGGCTCTTTTGAGCTCTTAGATCTCTGAACCTTTCTTTCTCGTCTAGGTTGCATTGCATCAATGATATCGGTGGTGCAGGAAGACTTCCTATCTGCTGAAGAGTTTCCTGGCCACTCTTTAGCCAATTTGCAAATGAATCAACCAACTTTACAAGCATCTTATGAGGAAGAATCCAAGCTTCAGGAGATGTCACCTCTTCAATGGTCTCATGATCACTTGAAATATGAGAAACGGGACCGATCCAAGACCAACATTTTGTAGATTTCTCGTATATGACAAGTGCCTTCCAACCTTTTGCCCCTAAAGGTGCTGTTTTTGATGAAAATATCTTTAGAACTCCTCTTACTAAATCTAGAAGTGGTTCTTGCGCCTCAAGAATGCAAGGATCTCCAGGATTTGATCTAACACGATTAACAATCTCCTGAATAGTGAGAGATGGCAAATTCACTTGCCCTGCATGGTCTGAGTTATTGGCATCGATATTGTCAGCAGAGGCAACCCCATTTATTCCACCTTCATGTTTTCTATTATGCTCTTCTCTAGGTTTACCAATCTCTAGTGAATCTTCTGGAAGTGTACTAATCATTGCCATTCGAACAGCTGAGAGAAGATGTATAATGGAGAATGAGAAACCAGTATGTACAGTTGGTGTAATCAATGTAAAAGGGTTTTTTTGGGGCTTGGTTTCAATCTCCATATCTATTGTGCCCATTTCTGCTGCTGGTGGCTCAGAAGTTTCATTTTTAGGAGAAACAGCACTGGCCTCCACTTTCTTCTTTCCCTTCTTCTTTGTGGAAGTAGAATCTCCAATTTGCTGCTGCAGGATGGATTTCAGATTACTATCTTCCTCTCTTCCTTCCACTTCTCTCATGTCATCCTTGGCTTTCCTTTTCTTTGTCACTGAGTTGCAACCGAGTAAAGACGCCTCAGATTTTTCACGAAGGTCATTCGCAATTGCTTCAATTCTCTGAGCCTTTCTTCCCAGTTTACTCAGACTGCTATCTTCTGCCATTAGACGTGTTTCAAGTGAATCATCCTCCTTTTCAACACCTTTCTGCTTTCTCTGAACAGACTTTGCTAAGGACCTCTGGAGTCTTTCACCAGGTTCTCCTCGTAATTGTCCATTCTTTCCTGATTTATAACTTTGTCTCCTATCATCTTCCTCAAAGTTACCCATGCCTGAGAGAGAGCCATCATCCACTATTCTAGCAGCCAAGTCATGCAAGGGACTGCTGTCACGCATCTTACCTTTCTTTGCTTTCACAGCATAGCTTTCAATTCCTGGGATATATGCATTTTCAGCAAATTTTCCCATCTTTTTGGAGTACATTATTTCATCCATGCCCCATTCATTCTCCTGCATATCTTTCTTAACAGATCTGGCTTTTTTAGCATCTCGGCCTGACTTCAATAAAGGAAATCGAGAACCATCAGTCCCACCACTAGGGTAAGAAAATTTGCTCATTGCCGAAGGCTTGCTATCCTCATCATCATATTGCTCGGATGAGTCAGATTCTGTATCTTCACCTTTTCGAAAAATCCTACTACCTTTTGATGCAGTCATATCTGGTCCTCCATTTTGCACAAAGTTCCCTCTGATATTTTCCTGTGATGATTTCACTCTGAACTCGGTATTCAAGAACCTATCACTCATCTGTGGGGAAGACGCTTTATAAGATTTAAAACTGAGATCGGGGGACTCCCTTCCTGACTTCCATTTCTTGCTTCTATTATTCCAATCTTCAGGTTTGAAAGATGAATCCATGGAGAAAGCATCTCCAGGGATCTTGCCATGCCGATACAGTTCACTACGATCTGATAAATCAACTAGACTTCCTCTGACAGGTGGCTGAAGACCACGCCCTCTCAGAGTTTTCATTGGATCCCCAACTCCAAATTTCTGAACATTTTCAGGATACTTACCCTTTTTGACAACATCATACATGGTTCTCAGATTAGTTGCCTTTGTACCATACATCTTCACCTCTGGTAACAGATTTGTATTTCTGTTTCTGCCGCGGGCCTTTGAATCATTTTTTGAAGATACTGGCAAACCCACGAGACTGTCAGAAGCTAATTCCTCATCTCTAAAAAATTCATGCTTCTTTCCCACCCTCAAACCTCTATGTTTTTCTGCAGCACCACGCACAGCATTGCGTTTGACGCCCATTCCAAACAATGGGTTTTCAACATCATCATCAGTTCTCATTCGATCTCTCATCCGAAGGGCAGGCCCTGAATCATATTTCTGTCGGGGATGAGGTACCGATGAGCTATATGGCCCACTATCCATATCCAATCCTGTGAAGGCTAAAGGAACATGGCCCACAAAATCCTTCGCTGACGGTATTTTCGACCCAGCTGTCTTCAGTATACCTTTTGGATTCTGTTTCATGTATCTTGCCGTTTCCAAAGCCATTGACTGTCCTTGGGAAGCAAATTCTAAATTTGAATCCACCCCATAGGCAGAATAGCGGCCAGATTTCTTTGCAGATTTCCTGTCCTTATTCCTCCTGCTCCACATCCCATCAATTGATTCCTCCCCCTCTGATGAGTCAATCTCAAAATCTTCCATCTTCTCATTCATTAGACTCTTTTGATTCTTCATAATATTCAACACCCTGAGTTTCTCTTGTATGCTATATCCTCTACAACTCATCCAAGCATCCCTTATTTGACAAAAGTTACTAACCGCATCATTTTGATGCTTCCTCAGAAGATGATAGTGCTGCTTCCTCTGAAAGAAATTCAAACCCTCACGATACAGTGCAACTCTCGGCTCACATAGACCGCCCTTCAACATATCAAACAGCTTCTTAATGGGACTGTCAAAATGGAAATTATTACCTTCAAAAAGCTCTTTCAAGGTACGCATAAATGTATCCTGCTCCATGTCAGGCAGATACTTAGTCAGGCTAAAACGCTCCTCCTCACTCAAGCACTCATTCCACACATCCACAGACAATATATCCCCCAACCCAGGAAGATCGTACAACTCGAAAGGAACACTGCAAGTTATATTTCCAACTTGGCAGAACTCAGCCCCTGTTTCTCCCAATTCAAGCAAATCAAAGTCATCAGAACCTGCTCCGGAGTCTGCATCGTCAAATTCATCGTCGTCGTCAGAATCAACTGCCGAGCTCCGGCGTTGAAGCTCATCCTCATCACTGGACATACTCTCCCTACTACCAGGGGAAAACTCCGAATCAAACCTCGAAACCTTGAAGTTGTTCTTCTCAATCGCCATGTCACATAAACCAAACGCGGAGCAAATCACAGACTACCGAGGTTAAACCTCTTCAATTGGCAAAATTGAAATATTACCAATCGTTATTAGACAGAACGGAATCCAAACCCTAACAACCACAAAAAAAAAAAAAACGAGCAAACAAAGAAAAAAAAATAAAAAAATCTCAAAATTCGAAACCATAACCAGCAAAAAAGATTGGAATGTAAACAAACACAAAAACAAAAAAAAAACACAGATTAAATCATGTTAAGAGATTAAAATACCTCATTCGCTTGAAATTGACACCACGCCGTTCCAAAAGGATCAGGAATTGAGAAGATGCAACAAGAATCCGCGTTCGAGAAAGAGAAATAAAATGATGCGAGCTGGATGAATCTGAGAAACCCTAGCGGTAAGGCGGTTAAATATATAAATATAATCCGAGAGATGGAGAGAGATGAGGAGAGGAGAGGCTGAAGAAGACGATGGTGACGTGGCGTGGTATGGGCCGTCTGATTGGTGGTACAAACGAAAAGACCAAAAAGGGCATACACAGAAGGAGAGAGAGAAGCGCAGAGAAGAGAGGGAGGAAAAGGGTTTGGTGTAAGAGAGAAAGGGAAAGAGAAGGAGTGACTCAGTGAGTTGAGTCGCGTCGAGTTTACTGAGTTGACGGGGCCGAGGGTGAGCGAGAGAGAGACCGTTGTGAGTCTGTGCACGGTGGCCACTCAGCCGTTGGATCTGACCCCACTGAAGCCGCTTCCGCTCTTTCACCCTTACGACGTCGTTTCGTCCAGCGCGCACTTAAAAGCATATTTTGAGCCTTTAACTAGTCAACTCCAACGTTATTTAGGTGATTATATTATGCAATTTATTCCAAAAATCTGAAAAAATTAATGCACATATTCTGGGAAAATACAGCATAAAAATCTGATTACAAAACAAAACATAAAAATTGTTATTGTTCTTCTAAATTAATATTAATATATATATATTTCATTTATAAAAAAATTGATATCTCATAAAAAAAATAAATTATTTTCTAGTAGAATTTTGGGTATTTAATGAAATTTCTTTTTCTCAAAATATGAAGAGAAGCCCTATAAGATGTTGGGTTGTGAAATTTCAAGTCATTTGACTTGCAAAACAACTAAAGGATACAATATTTTAAATTACAGAAACCTAATATGTACAAGGTAGTTAAAAGAAATGCTAAATAAGAGAAGGAGGATGCAAGTACAAGGCATATATATATATATATATATATATATATATATATATATACATGATTTACACGCATCAATTTTATACTTGTCACTCTTCATATGAAGGATGCATTGTATGTAAACTTTCGTCATGTAACTATGTGCGAAAATATATAATAAGATCATTTAGTAAACTTGGAGTGACTCGTCAAATTTAAATTATGCATAATGAATAAATTTTATTTTAATAATTTCATGCTATAAAAAAAATACAAAAATATTTAAAAATTATATTTTAAAATTATTTTGTCTCAGAATTCAATATGAATATCGTATAAAATAATCTATTAACATTCATATGTATATCCTACTTCAAGAAGAGTGTGGTATATGGACATTGTCATCGCGCACGGATGTATAGGGATCTATATTAACGTTATCTAAAAAATTTTGAGTGACTCCTAAAATTGAAAGGAGCAATAAGCTTTATACATGAATAATCCATGATAAGCCAACTTTGACATTCTCCTTCATTAAAACATTTGACCCAAGATTTTAAATGCACGCAATCAGGGCAGCATACAAATGACTAATGTGTCACAAAAAGTTGTCTTTAACTTGCTTTACCAATAACGGTTGACTAAAGCTATGATGGATCGATTCAATAATGATGTACTTTTACTTGACAAATATTCTTGAAAATAATTGGATTATGAATATTTTTTTATATTTTTGTAGTTATTCTTATAGTTAACCCGAAACGTAGAAAAATAAAATTAAATAAGATCTTCACTGACATTCGTGCATTGATGAGTTATTTCCAATCACCTCAGTTATCTCTTACCAATTGTCTATTTCATTTGTTGTTCAAGCCCTATTTCTCCAAACTGTCCGTATACTCGATGCATTAAAAACAAACTTTTAGGATTAGAATCAATTAAGCCTTTAATAGAAACACATTTAATAATCTAAAATGTGATTAAGAGTTCTTAGTACTTTCAAAAGAAAATCGTAACAAATGAATAGAATTACTTTACGAACGAAAAAGAAACATGATGAAATGAGAAATACTAAAATTACGATTTTATAAATCATAAAGAAGAGTTAGATATTGAACAATACTTCTCTATAATCATACATATGAATCGGAAATTGGATCGTACTTTTCTAAAATCATAAAGAAGAGTTAAAACTTAAGTATAGGAGATTGATAAAAAGGAAGAACAAGGATACAAAGAAATCAGCAACTTTGCAAATTACAGGCTAGTTGTTTATAAGACAAAACAATGGATATCAAGAAGTCGCTCTACATACAAACTGCTCGCAACAATGCTAGAAGAAAAAGGAAGGCGAAATGGTATTAAGTTATTATTAATTGTGATTAGAAGTATTATTTAGAAATAATTAATTGAGTTTTTATTTTTATTTTTATTTTATTGTTACTAAAATATATTTATATTATGATTTTTTATTCTATTTATTGAGTAAATTTTTTAGTGATTTATTAATTAAATATTAATTTAATCTAGTTATTAATTAATTATTATGAAGACAAGTAATGTCTAAAAAGTGATTAATTTAAAGATTATTATTTATTAATTATTAAAATTTATTTACACAAAAAAATAAAAAAAAATTTCTCGATCTATTCATATACTATTTTATTAAATGTCAATTTAAAATTTTTAAATATTTTATAATCTCAAGTATGTCTCAAATATGTACGTTGTATTTTTCTATTTTAAGAATAAAAAATTAACCAACGAAACTAAAACCCAAAAATTTTTCATTTCCTATTTCCTTCATCACCAACAATATAGCTGTTTCCAATCTCCATTTTTGCTCCCTTTATATCTCTCGTATCTTCGAGAAATTTTTCGTTCAAGATTCCATTTTTCTACCGCCTCCGATCTTGTTTTTTCTCGAGAAACCGGAGAGAGAAATTATTTATTTCTTTTACGACATATACGTTTAAGGGATGGTGCATACTACAAGTGAAGATTCAACAAAATGGATGCTCGAGAGCATCGAGGTTGATCGGATGGAAGATGTGCCAATAAACGATGATGGGCAGAATTTCGTGACATTTAAGCGAAATTCTAGCCGTCAGTCTTCAATCCTCAAGAGAACATTGAGTACTGCCTCGGATAGGGGCAATTCTCATGCAGAAAGAAATGTGCCAGGAAAGATGATTGAGAGGACAACCTCAAGCGCTGCTAGAGGTCTTAAGAGTTTACGTTTTCTCGATAGAACAGTAACGAGCAAGGATTTCGATGCATGGAAATCAATTGAGAGGCGTTTCAATCAATTCTCAGTTGATGGCAGGCTTCAAAAAAATAAATTTGGCATTACCATTGGTAAAAAAACTTTTTCTTCCTTTTTAGTACCTGATTATCTTTTTCGAGGATAAGAGAATAAGAAACGATTTTTTCTTATGTAGGAATGGCGGATTCGAATGAATTCTCCGAAGAAGTGTTTGATGCCTTGGCAAGGCGTAGGAAAATCAATGCGGAAAATGGCATAACACTGGAGGAACTGAAGATATTCTGGGAGGATATATCTAAGAAAGATTTCGATTCTCGGCTTCAGATATTCTTCGACATGTAATGATTTTTCTTGGCCTTTCGATGCATTTATGTATGTATGTATATATGCTTTTCACATTAAGCAAGGAATTGTAAATATAATGATTATTTGCAGGTGTGATAAAAATGGTGATGGAAAATTGACAGAGGAAGAGGTGAAAGAGGTAAGAACAAGAAATGAAACTAACAATGGGAATCTTGTTTTTCTTCTTATTCTTCTCCTTCTTCTTCTCCTTTATTATCGATATTTTCGATGTTATAAATCAGATTTCTCATGATTGTTATGCGAAAAGGTGATTGTCATGAGTGCGTCTGCAAATAAACTCGTGAATCTTAAGCAAAACGCCGGGAAATATGCCTCGTTAATCATGGAAGAGCTCGACCCTCATAATCATGGATTCATTGAGGTTAGAAAAAGCTCACAACTTTTCTTTTTTGGGCCAAATATTCTTTACTCATTTCGAAACAAAGCTTTATCTCGACATTTGTTTTCCAGTTAAATTAAGTTTAAGTTTAGATTAACAAATCAATTAGGCAAGATTTTTTAAGCTTAGTATTAGTCCTTCCTTTCTTCTTATTGTTGTGTTTGTTTAATCTCTATAGATGTGGCAATTAGAAGCTCTATTAACAGGCAAGGTGAACCTCGAAGATACGGAGAAATTCAACAAAAGATCGCATTCAATTGCGAAAACCATGATCCCGGAAAAATACAGAACTCCTATTAGCAGATTTTTCTCCATAGCAAAAGAATTGGCACATGAAAACTGGAGGAAAATATGGGTTATCACATTATGGGCATTAGTCAATTTAGCACTTTTCTCTTGGAAATTTGAGCAAGTAAAGAAATCAGCAACTTTCCAAATTACAGGCTACTGTGTCAGTGCAGCAAAGGGTTCTGCTGAAATACTCAAATTCAACATGGCTCTAATTCTTATACCAGTCTGCAGAAGAACCCTAACCGCACTTAGATCAACATTTCTCAACCAAATTATCCCTTTCGACGACAACATAAATTTCCATAAATTGATTGCTGCCATTATAGCAATTGCTTCTGCTGTTCATACAATCTTCCACCTAACGTGTAACTATCCGATATTGAGTACGTTTCCTCGAGATAGATTTATGGAGATTGCAGGACCTGCCTTTGATTTCAGACAACCGACATACGGGGACTTAATGCTGACTAATGTATCGATTACCGGAGTTCTTATGATCCTCATAATGGGCTTTTCATTCACATTGGCAATTCATAAATTAAGGAAGAATGTTATCAAGTTACCTTGGCCATTAAACAATTTGGCTGGCTTCAATTCCTTCTGGTATGCACATCATTTGCTGGTTTTGGCATATCTCCTTCTAGTTCTCCATGGCTACTTTCTCATAATTGAGCAGCCCTGGTTCAAGAAGACGGTACACAAAATTCTGGATCTTTACATACTATTCAATCATCCAACTCTAACTCTAATACATTTAAGTTTTCCTATATGCAGACATGGATGTATATCATTGTCCCAGTTTTATTTTATGCAAGTGAAAGGATTATTTCGCGGTATCAGGAACGTAATCATCGTGTAAACGTCATTAAGGTCAATGATCATAGAGTCAGAAATCCGTTTTTATCCAATGAATTTGATCATTGGAAACCGGACTGATAAATCATCTTTACGCTATTTGTAGGCAATAATATATACAGGAAACGTTCTAGCATTGTACATTACCAAACCTCCAGGATTTAAATATAAAAGTGGGATGTACCTGTTTGTCAAGTGTCCAGATCTGTCAAACTTTGAATGGTAAAAATCTGAACTTCACATGATTTAATGCTGAACTGAAATTTACCCACATATGAAACAATATTTCTATGGCTAAATAATTTATGTTTTGCCCTCTTCCAGGCATCCTTTCTCAATTACTTCTGCACCAGGAGATGATTATTTGAGTGTTCATATTCGAACACTCGGTGACTGGACTTCAGCACTCAAGAACAAATTTGAAAAGGTGATTGCCATGAAAATAAATGCTTGATTGTGATCTGTTCTACAAATTTGGATTCAATATGGAAAATTTTGAAAATTTTTTTTCTGCTTCTCTGTAATCTGAGTCATAGAAATGTAGGTTTGTGAACCGCCGGCTGCTTCAAAAACCAAGGGAAGACTAATGAGAATAGAAACTAAAGCCACCGGGGATACGAACATTGAAGAATCACAAGCAAGGTTAGAAGAAGATTACTAATTCAGAAACTTACTTTTACAGCTTTCTTTGCATTATTGAAGTTTACCTCGTAAATAATAGGCGAAAATCTTATAACCAAATCAGCTCACATCCATATAAGAAATGTTATAAAACGAGAGTATTACCACTTACTTCTGGTATACATTACAATGACTTGAGATGCAAGTTACCTCGTAAAAACAAGTTTCTGTGTTTGGTGAGAATAAACTAATTTTGCGTCATAAATTTAAATTCAGAATTCTGGAATGATAATACGTTTTCTCCCTCGAACTCTAATCTTACTATGCCTAAATTTCAGAAAGTAGCAATAGTTTTGATCTCCGCTAGATGGGTCTGGTAAGCCTTTCATGAACTTGGAAAACATAAGATGGAGTAACCTATTTATATGTATTTACATATCTGTTTGTAACAGTTTTCCAAAGATTTTCATCAAGGGACCATATGGAGCTCCAGCTCAAAACTTCAAAAGATATGACGTTCTCTTGCTTGTTGGTCTGGGAATTGGAGCAACTCCATTTATCAGCATCATCAAAGACCTGCTGAACCACATCAAGCCAAATAATCCTAAATGTGTAAGTCATCATCGAGAAAATAAACCAGATTTTGACAGATTTATATTAGGATTTATCATCTTTTCTTCTTAATTTCCTCAAAGAAAAGTAATTTAACACAAAAAATGTACTCGAACGACACAGGGAGAACAGTCAGATACCGAAAGCGTTCGATCAGGGACAGGTAAAAAGGGTCCAGAGAGGGCTTATTTTTACTGGGTAACAAGAGAACAAGGCTCATTTGAATGGTTTAAAGGAGTCATGGATGATATAGCAGAATATGACAAAACTGTAAGGCCTTTTTGCTTCAATAATTATTTTCTGCTTACACATAAACTAATCGAACCGATGACTAAATTGTCTTTTCTTCACTGTAAATAATTCGTTCCATTGTTGCAGAACATGATAGAAATGCACAACTACTTAACTAGTGTTTACGAAGAAGGAGATGCCCGGTCTGCACTCATTACCATGGCTCAGAAGCTTCATCATGCCAAGAATGGAGTTGATATTGTCTCGGAGAGCCGGGTAAAATTCATCTCGTTCTTGCCACAAATTAAACCCACTATGCTAGACCAAACTTTTTCTAATTATTGATATATATTGTTGAGCTTACCAAACTTTTCTAACAATGAAAAAACAGATTAGAACACATTTTGCTAGACCAAACTGGAGAAGGGTATTCACTCAAATGGCTAGTGCATATCCATCTGCTCGGATAGGTAAGTAATCATACTTCTTATAAAAACAAGTATAGTTGAATAACAAATGTAGACAAATCAAAGTGATCTACTTCACAGGAGGTATGAATTCCGATTCGTAAGGGAATTTTTTTCTCTTCTCTCAGAAACTCTAATCCTAATACACTCGAATCTTATAAAGTAAAGTCAGATCAAAAGTATCGATTGAGAGAAAAAAAAAAAAAAAAAAAAAAAACTGTAAAACTTTGGAATCAAGAAAGATTGCAATATAAATTTAGTCACTTAACTTATTACGATATATCTTAATTTAAGCACATAACAAAGTACATAACAAAGTTGATTAGCTGATACATATTGTTTGGTGATTTGAATCATCGTAGGAGTCTTCTATTGTGGAAGTCCTACACTTGTCCAGACACTTAAGAAGCTTTGCCAAGAATTCAGCTACAACTCAACAAATAGATTCTACTTCCACAAGGAGAATTTTTGAAGAAGCAATTCCACGTACACTGTGAAAATTCAACGTAAAGATGAGATACTGAGAGACAGACGAACTGACTGGTACAATTCCAAGACAATTCAAGCCGGCCTGCACCTACCTTGAGAAACATACTGGAATCTTGCAAGAATGGTTCTGTTAGTATTTCAGGCTCCAATTTTTTTCTTGTGCTTCTAAGTGCAGAAGCCTGAAAATTTTATGGTGCCTCAGAAAATATTGTTCCCTCGTGATAATTTCCTAATGTTTATAGTAATTTAGTAGTTTTGTATAGTAATCACATAAAATTTTGTGTAATTCTTTTCGTTACTACAAAAGTGATTATTATGCAATGCTACTAATATTAACAAAATCAATACGAAGCTTTAGAAAATTATTGCGAGACTATCTATCTAAGAGTCATCAAAGTAGCATGCATAGCTACAAATTGATATACACACGTATTGTGGTGCACTTCACACAAACAATATATTAATTAACACTTAAGATAAATTAAGAGTTAATAATATAAATAATTAATTAATTTTTTTATAATTAATTTATATTTTTAAAACAATCGATTCAATTAATTACTTGTGATGATATTAGAACTAGAAATTTAGTATTCAAATTTTGACAACCTTATTTTTATTAAAAATTAATTCCATTGCATGTTCACAACTTAAATTAAAAATATTAAACTTCATAAAAGAAACCCTTGTATAAATCCTTTTTGCTACTCCTATACTTATACAGTTGTACGTAGAGGAGGCATCAATCCAATTTGCAGGAACAAAAATTTAATTTGCTGGGGGATGGAAGGACACCAAATGTTTATGTCTGGTTTTGTATTCTATGAGAAGAAACCCCATAATCAATGTGCTGTCCATCTATATACTTAACAATTAATGTGTGTGTGTGTGCGTGTGTGGCATCTGTCGAGACATGTCCGATACAAAATGCTATTCATGTAGCGTAACGATACCGTATATAACTAGGCGAAAGATAATAACCATACGACAAAAAGCTCAAAGAAGGCTTGAAACTAAAAAGAGTGTGCATGAAGACAA
>NW_019014553.1:71826-85831 GCF_000150535.2 Carica papaya
ATATATATATATACAGAGAGAGAGAGATACATATACTGAGTGTGTGTGTCTCTCTCTCACTCACACACACACAACAAAAAAAATATATATATATGTGTCTCACACATATATAAAGTTATTAGTTCACACACACATATATATATATATATATATATATATATACACATCCCACATATTTTTTAAAAAAATGTTTTTAGCAGAAAAATATTTATTATAATTGTTGGTTTCGTGAATGTTTGAGATTGGGACATGCCATTATTTTGAATGTATATCTAGCTCTGTTTATATAGGTAGTAATTAACTTCACAGGAGACTGAAATGGTATCATGATGTCTTTGCCTACCCCTTTCTTCCAAACAGAATCAGACTGCCTTTGTTTTCTTGTTCTCTATTTCTTCCAGGCTTGATACAATATAATGTGTGTGTATGTATGTGTGTGTGTATATATATATATATGTTTGTTTATTTATGTATCTTGTTCTCTATTCCATTGACGTTGCATGCTCGTTCACTGTACTTCTTCATATACTCATGAGGAGCAGTGAGTTACACTCAAATATACATATATATATATATATGCATATATAAACTAATAACTTTAAATTTAAGTTAATATTAATAATTTTAAATTAACTAATAACTTTAAATTTAATATTTTAAAATTAATTAGTACTGGGTAAATAGTTTTGAAATTAATAATTAAAAAAGTGAAAAATTACAGATAACAGTAGAAGTCCTAATCACTACATACCACAGGGGGAAAACTTGCCCTGTCATTTCAACTCAGACATTACTTAACATGAATTACCTTTTTCCACCAAGAAAAGTTTCATTTGTCCCCATATTGGAATATTTCATTAAACCAAAGTTATACATACATATATACGTATATTAAAAATTATAATCTATATAGAATTTTCTTTTTATAATCTTATCTGGGTAATCTTTATATATATATATATATAAATATATATTTATATTGCATTGACTAGTCTGAAAGGTCCAATACAAGTGAAAAAGCTGATCACCCTACCATTATATGTCCATCAAGTACTGGTCTTGCACTTATATATATAGCAGCTTTTTAAAACACACATACAGACAAGATCAAAACTAGAATTAAAATTATCTTTTTTAATTAATTAATTCAAATTATTATAGAATATATATATATATATATATAAAAAACACTAGTACTAGCTGCTTCCAATTACTCTTCAGGCAATTGAGATCTTTCTCATCAGAATCCAGACAAATAGCTACTACAGCACATGACAAAAACAAGAGTAATTATTAATTAATTAAGTTAATTAATTTATTTAATTAGGAGTTAATTAAGGGAAAAGGACAGTTGAGTTAGTTGGAAGGGTTGACTGGGAAGAGTTGAAGGGTTTCGAGAGGTGGTCTGGTGGAGGAGGAGGCGGCGGAGGAAAGTCCTGGTGGTGGTGCAAGTGCTGGATCCACATGATCCATCATCGTCCAATCACAGCCATTCATTCTCATCATTGATGTCTTTTCCATCATCTGATCAACTGCTGACTTGTCTGGAATCTTGTCTACCATCCACATGTGACTCATCATCTGTTTATGATTATCTTCACGATCAGCTCCAGAACCCTAATCCAGAATTAGTTACATAAGTACAAAATTAATTGCCTAATTTATTATTGAAGGATATATATATATATATATCTCTGCAATATGATAATTAACAGTAAGTAATTACATTCACGTATAAAGAAGTAGTGAAAGAGAAAAAAAAAAAATTGGATGGGTTTGGAAAGTCACTTCAACATATACTACTTGGAAGTGCACGTATACCATATGTGTATATATATATATATATATATATATATATTATACACATTTTTAAACATAAAAATTTAGATTTATAAATGATTTTAAATTTTTATGGAACATATTTGCTCCAAATACATATAGTTCTTAAGGATATATATACATGAAAAGGTTTTACCATAATTTTGAGTTAATTAATTGGAAATTAGCCTAAGCAATTAAAATTAAGCAATATTCTTCCAATATCCCATGTATTAATCTAGCTAGGTGAACATATATTTACACGCGCACACACACACACAGCAACTTATATCTAACCTATAAAAATCAGAAAGGAAACATGGGATCTACCCGTATGTGTATATATATATATATATATAATTCCATAGTCTTAAATGTGTATATATAATAAGATACCATATTACTAACCGAAGACAATTGGAGAAAATCACTTAGAAGCTTGGATATGAAGATACATGCATATATACATACATACATACATACATACGTACATATATATAGATAGATAGATAGATAGATTGGATACTACCTGGTGAGGAAGAAAGTTATAAGGCGCAGCAGCTGAAGATAAGTTAACATTACAGCAAGAAAGTTGGTTCTGAAAAGCAGAAGTTGACCCAGAAGCAGACGCTGGAGACTGAAGGACACCAAATAAGTAATTATTACCGAGGTGACAGCCATGCTTGGCTTGATTTTGCTGCAGAATATATTGATGATGGAGCAGTTGTTGTTGAAGAAGAAGCTGTTTAGCAAGCTTCCTTCTCATCTTCTGTCTGTCCCGAGCCTTATGGTTCTGAAACCAGTAAAACACATTCTTCCCTTCAATCTTTCCGTAGCTGGAGAGATGAGAAGTTATTTGTTGGATTTGAGAAGCATTAGGAGTCCTGATCCCACTCCTGTACATCTCCTCCAATATCATCACCTGCTCTGGAGTCGGACACCACCTTGAAGAACCTGAAGGAGACATTATATATTATATATCATATATTATCTGTTATACAAACTTCTTGGGTGATTATATATATAGAACTGCTTACTGGGTTATACTTATCTATACGTATATGTATTGACAAACGAGTAAAGAGACAGTGCTACCAAGTCGCAGTCTACACAGTTGGAGTATACATATACATAATATAATCAATATATATGGGGAGGAGAGAGAGATGAGATTAAGAGAGGGACAAAAAGGATGGAGAGAGAAAGGGGGGTTAATGGAGAGGAAAGTACAGGGGGAGGGTTGTCATGGTGATGTTTCCATGAGAGGGGCATTCAGTGAAGGTTTCAGTAGTTGCAGAGAGGGAGAGAGAGAGAGAGAGAGAGAGAGAGAGAGAGAGAGAATGAAAGGGAAAAAGTTGAATGATTATGTCATTATGATCACCTTATTTACTTCTTCTGTCAAACAGAATGAATAAGATGTAACAATACATATATGCATCGTAAAGTTCAAATTTCGATACATTTTTTATATGAAAATTTTTCTTATTAATATATACATTTAAGTGATATACATATCCACTAAATATAAAGTTATATAATTAATCTCCATGCAAAGATATATAAAAAAATACAATCTAATTCATAATTAAGATAAAATAATATGTTATAATTGTTGGTTGAGGAGAAGTTTTTTTTTTTTTTGTTGTTGGTGAACATTTGAGTCCATATGTATGTATGTATGTGTATATATATATATATATATATGTATATATTTATATACCCACATGCTGGATCTGTCTTGCAGGCAGGCATACATACATACAGGAACAAAAAAACTTATACTTTTCCAATTAAAATTTGAATTAATATTATGGGATGATTGAAATGGATTCTATCTCTTGTGGGAATTTTGATTTTTTTAGTAAATTACACTTACCCTTTTTTATTTTTATTTTTTAACAAAAAATCATCATCCCAATCATTCATTCACCACTGACATTTAAAATTATATACATATATATATATTAAATAATAAATATATATAAATAATATACTCTCTTAATAAAATGATGAAAAATTGAAGGCATAACCCATGATTTAAACTCAGAGTAATAAAAATGGACAAAAGTACTTACAATTCAGTTCAAAAATAATTTTGTACAACTGATTAAATTTGTATGGTAAATGTAAGGGTAGAATTTGAATGTATATATGTATATATGTGTCTGTATATATATATATATATATATGTATGTATATATTAGTTTAGAGGAGGGTGTAGGTAGGAGATACTTTTCCACGTGTGCATTGATGAGGAGCATGCAATTAGAGGCACATTTCTCAGTAAAAACATTATATGAAAAGGTACCTATTACCAATTAGCTTTTTTACCCAGGGAACAAGACATTACATCACAAGCCCGTTAGTTCCCTACCTATAGATCTATATATACACACACACACACACACATATATATATATATGTGTGTGTGTATTGGAAGGTAAAGATACAGATTATGAGTAATGTGTATTTATTTAATGAGATAAGAGTTTAATTTATTTATATATTAATAGGACTGCAATATTTAAGTTTTTAATAATTTGTTTAGTTTATAATTTTTGTATATTAATATTTTATTAAATTTCATAAGAATTTATGGTGATTAATGAAATGTTATTATAAAGTACAGAGAATGCAGATTGCAGAGCCTGTGGACCGTCTTTTTTGCCTTTTTGTTTGTCTCTTGTCGTCCTTTACCTATCTCTGTCGTACATTCCTCATACCTTTTGTCAACGTTCCTAATTAAATCCCAACCGTCCGTTACCAGTACTTTTTTTTTTTTAATACGTATATATGTATTACACTCTAGTAGTATTCCCCACCTTTACTTAATCACCGATCGACCTTTAACACGTCCATTTAAAAAATAAATAAATTGATTTTAATTTTAAAATTATTGATACTATAATTAGATTCTAAAATTTTTCATTGTTCAGTCCTCGTAATTTTTATTACATCTATGAAAATTTTAATAAAAAAAATTAGTATTTTTTTTTTCCATATTCAATTTTATATAGAATTTAAAAATTATAATAGTTGAAAATAAACTTTGATAAATTTAATAAGAATAATTAGTTTATTTTATTTAAATATAATAAAAGACATTAGAAGAAAAAAAATATGCATGCGATAATTATTTTTTTAGATTGTTTTAATTCATAGCTGAGTTTATATTAAATAAAAATACTATGTTAATTTTTTAGATATTATTATAAATTATATTTAATTATCACGTATTAATAAACTAATATTTAAGAATTGAATGATAAAAAATATGTTCGAATCAAATTAGAATATTTTCAAAATAAATTTTATACACTAGTATATATTTTGCTATTTGAACGATATAAATAAATTTAGATATGATAGAAATTATTAGTTTGTTGAATGATTAATTGCATGATAACAGCTAAATTATTTTTAATCAGAACGTTACATTTCAAAACATCAACAATAATTTAATTTAGCAGACAAATATATAAACCCTTAATTAACACTTCTATGGCACCAACAATACCTTACTGTGAGTCGATTTCTCTGCAAACACCTTTCTCTTGTGCTTGATACCAAAAGGAGTGACCTCACTATCACACACATCAGAACCATGCCAAACATGCCTTGGAAGATAACGTCGGAAATAAAAATATTCTGAGCTTAGATGAGGTTTTTCGAGTGCCTTAACATGTATAAAACCAGGCCGCCAGTCATCATCTCCGACTAGTTTCAAGTATAAGTAACAAACAGCTGATTCTAGGCACTGACCTTTAACTTCAAATTCATCCACCACACAAGCTTGAAATGGTTTTGTAGGTATGTCATTGAGGACAACAGGATCTAACGGATCCAATCTCCTTATCTTTTTCGAGTTCAAGTGTCTCACCAAGATGTCATTTGATTTTGTATCGCCAAATCTCAAGCTAACATGGTTTGAGGTATCAGCACCTTTAGTACATGTCGTTTGAACAGTAATTGTGTATGTACAATTCTCCTGCAACAATAAAATTAAAGATGAATTTGGTATTATATATTTAATCAATATTTACAGTAATTAAGATATATATATATATATATTATTTCAACTAATACGTTTGAAATAATAAAATATTCTAAATTAGTGAAGGTTATAATCAAAACTAAGATAAAGTGAAAGGTTCATTACCTTGATCTTTTGCTGTGTGATACTTTCACCTCCTACAAGTAAAGCAAGTAAAAACACTGAAAACACAAAGATCAATCCTCTGCAACTCTCCAATATTCCCATTGTTCTTGTCAAGCTCCCAATGAAGTCTGATTGATGTTCTGCCATTTACCCAATTTATAGGCATGGATGATTCATTCTTTTCTTCAGTTACTTAAAAAGTTACTATATACTCCTATGGGGTTTTGTAAGTGGTACATACATACACCCCACTATATATAAAATATGAATAAGGGCTTCCTTAGCTTTTACTTATGCTCTCCTTTACATTATTGAATAATTGATTAATTAATTTGTCTTCGTTAGGGTAAAAGAATCTTTATTAATGTTCTTAACCTTTTTTCTCTTGGAAACTAAAGATAGATTCTATATGTATTACATATATATATATATATATATGTTTTTAATTGAAGATAGATTATACTTGTATATTAATAAAAAATAATCTTTTAGCCATGACCATTCGTCAAGATGGGCTGGGCCTTGGTCCAGGTCTGAGATGGGCTGGGCCTTGGTCAAGCTCTGAGGTGGCTGGGCCTTGGTCAAGCTCTGAGATGGGCTGGGCCTTGGTCAAGCTCTGGGGTGGGCTGGGCCTTGGTCAAGCTCTGAGGTGGGCTGGGCCTTGGTTGTGCCCCCTCCATAGGTCAAGCCCACTGGTAGACTGAACTGCCCTAGCAGGGTCCAAGGTAACAGAAACTGGATGGAGAAAAAGAAGAATACAAGTGTGAAATTTTGTGCTATTTGTCCAGTATTTACCAGGATATATAATAAATACTAACGAAATACTACTTGTGTATACTGTGTAATGACTTTCAGCATATATATATATATATATATATATAACACAAGCTTGGATGGACTTTCTCCTCACCAATAGATGGAAAAGGAGAGGCAAAGAGAGAGTAACTTTTTTTTCTTTGCTTAAATGGTTAGTTGGTAGTTGGTATGACTACATATTACACGTATATACATTACAAGCTTGAGAATTATATGACTGGTATCTCATTCCTGCATTGTAATCAACCGAAATACATATATGTTTATATATGTATGTTGTCTAGATCACTTTGTCGATAAGCTCCTTCCTGTTTGCTTGAAGAAAAATTGCTTCTACAGTAAAGCTATGATGACCTGTTGAGGTTGACAATCTGCTCATATTCACAGACATATATACATACAGACAGATAATATATGGGTTTATACAAAAAGAACGTCATTATATGTAGACACTATTATATGAATCAAGACTTACTTTACATAATACCCATATGTTGCTTTCAACATTGATAGTTAAATTATTTTTGCCTTCAAAATGTTAACAATGGTAATTATGTAAATAGTGACATGGGAACCAATGATAGGTATGGCTGCCAATCAATCTCTCATTTTCTTTCCTTTTTGCTGCCTTTTTTTCTCAGTTAAACAATAAGGTGGAGATATTATTAGAAGTGATAAGAAGTTAAATCATGAAATCACTTTACAATAAGGTCTAATTTTGATGATAATAAAAAATAAAAGGCTTAAGTTTGAGTTGAAGAGAAAGGAGGTCAAACAATTAAAGTTCATTATCTTTGCAATCACTCAAAAGTTGTTCTACACTACCAAACAGGTCAAATCACAGTAGCTATATGAACCAATTCTAATTTTCTCTTCACAAATTATGTAAATTCTATCACCTAAGCAAAACCCAGACACGCCTCATCCATCTATATATATTTACACTACATTGTAAGCTTCTGCAGTATATGTGCAGAAAAAATAAGTGCTTCAAGGCACCCAAGTAATTAAAATTCTTGACCATATAAATATAAGAAAGAAAACATACAGGGAGGTGAAAAATGGGAGCTTCTCTTCGTCCACGAAAAGCATTTTTCGGAGCTTGTCTACTCTTATTCATCAGCATATGCAGTCTTCTTCCGAACCCAGCACTTGGCATCACAAGGCATTACAAGTTTGATGTATGTATAGTACTATATATATACTACATATGTACATATAGTATCACCAACTCACTTTGCTTTGTATTGTTTTGACATTGTTTGAGATTTTCTCATTGTAGATCAAATTGCAAAATGTAACACGTCTTTGCCATACCAAGAGCCTTGTATTGGTAAATGGCAAGTTCCCAGGACCTCAGCTTGTAGCAAGGGAAGGTGACCGTCTACTTATTAAAGTTCTTAACCATGTCCCAAATAATATTTCCATCCACTGGTATGCTTAACATTCATGTACATCGGTTTGGAACTATTCTTTTTTTTTTTTTTTTCTCTTTTCTTATTTGAATTGATTATCTGTTTTTCATGCACATCCCTAATTTGAATTCTCCAAAACAGGCATGGGATTCGACAGCTTCGGAACAGGGTGGGCTGATGGACCAGCTTATGTGACTCAATGCCCCATACAAACTGGCCAGAGTTATGTGTATAACTACACCATTGTTGGCCAACGGGGCACTCTCTTCTGGCATGCTCACATTTCATGGCTAAGATCAACTCTCTATGGTCCCATAATTATCCTTCCCAAGCATGGTGTTCCTTACCCATTTACCAAACCTCACAAGGAAGTTCCTATAATTTTTGGTATAGTTCAGAACCAAAAAGGACTTGAATTTCCAATCATTTTAAGCTTACATGGTACAGAGAACATCAAGTGCTAATATACAACACAAATTTGAATTTCAGGAGAGTGGTTCAATGCAGATCCTGAGGCAATCATTAACCAGGCACTCCAAACAGGCGGAGGCCCAAATGTTTCTGATGCCTATACCATCAATGGACTACCAGGACCTTTGTACAACTGCTCTGCTAAAGGTATAGAAAATTAAGCAAAACTATCATCATGACAGTTCAATATTAGATTTGAAATTGAACAAATGGAGTCTACAAAGACCAGAAAGTTCATTTGATCTTATTTTGTGCTGATGGATATGGCAGATACATTTAAGCTGAAGGTAAAGCATGGCAAGACATACCTTCTACGCCTGATCAATGCTGCACTTAACGATGAGCTCTTCTTCAGCATTGCAAATCACACGCTAACAGTTGTTGAAGTGGATGCTGGCTATGTCAAACCATTTGAAACCAAAACAATTTTGATTGCACCAGGACAAACCACAAATGTGCTACTCAAGACCAAACCTCACTTCCCCAATGCCACCTTCTTCATGACTGCTAGACCTTATGTGACAGGCCAAGGCACTTTTGATAACTCAACAGTTGCTGGTATTTTAGAATATGAGTTTCCACCGAATACCATTCACTCAGGAGTCTCAACTAAGAATCTTGCTCTTTTCAAACCAGTTCTTCCTCCTCTAAATGACACCTCTTTCGCTACAAATTTTACAAATAAACTCCGTAGCTTGGCAAGTAAAGAATTCCCTGCCAATGTGCCCCAAAAGGTTGATAGGCGATTTTTCTTCACAGTTGGCCTTGGAACTAATCCTTGCCAACACAACAATACCTGCCAGGGGCCTAATGGAACCAAGTTTGCAGCCTCTATTAACAACATCTCGTTTTCAATGCCAACAACAGCTCTTCTTCAAGCTCACTTCTTTGGACAATCAAATGGGGTTTACAGCGCTAATTTTCCTAGCGCTCCCATTATTCCTTTTAATTATACAGGAACTCCACCCAATAACACAATGGTTAGCAATGGAACAAAGCTGGTGGTGCTCCCTTTCAACACTAGTGTGGAGCTAGTGATGCAGGACACAAGCATACTCGGGGCAGAGAGTCACCCACTTCACTTGCATGGCTTCAATTTCTTTGTTGTTGGTCAAGGTTTTGGGAATTTTGATGCAAATAAGGATCCTGCAACCTTCAACCTGGTTGACCCTGTTGAAAGGAACACCGTTGGCGTACCTTCAGGTGGTTGGGTAGCAATTCGGTTTCTGGCAGACAACCCAGGTTAGTATTAGCAAGCAGAAAAATGAATTCCAACAGGGAATGTATTATTGTTAAGAATTAATCAACCCAAATATTGTTTATCAAACTTTATAACGTTGTTAATAGGTGAGATACATTCTATTTGTTGAATTGATCCAATTTTTTTATGATGATTGAAATATCAACTGTGCTGACAGGGGTATGGTTCATGCATTGCCACCTGGAAGTCCACACTAGTTGGGGTCTAAAGATGGCTTGGGTTGTTTCAGATGGAAAACTCCCCAACCAGAAGATACCGCCTCCACCAAATGATCTTCCCAAGTGTTGATCACATGACTCACTTCTTTATACACGCTGATATTGATTCTCTGGCAATTTTTTTTCCCTCATTTCAAATTTCCCGATTTTATTTTTGGTTCTTTTGTTGTTCCAGAGGAAAAAGAGGGAGGACTCTTTTTTGTAACACCCAGATTCTTGTAAGGTCAATACGAAAGGTCTTAATAATACTGTCAAAAAAAATTAACCTAAACATTACTCTTTGATGCCTTTCATCTTTCTGGTGCATATTTTACTGCATATCAGAGACAAACTCTTTTGATGGTATTTTACATCTATTGCTGATAATATATGTGTGTGTATATATTTACATGGGGAAGGATGGTTTTGTTACCCCAATAATCAGACACAACCAGAAACTTGTTTATGTTTGAAACATCATGATCAAGTCCCTGAAATGCTTAATAGAAATGGTGAATGATTAATAGAAATGGTGCCAAAGTTTCAAGTAGGTAATTTAACACGCACAGAATGGATATATTAAAAAAAGAAAAAGAAAAAACTCCATGGCCATGAGTTAATAAGAGTGTGTTAAGGAAGCAAAAACTCCATCACCATGACTTATACAATGAGATGAAGAAGGTGTACCTGGCAAGTGTGGGCTCGGGCATTTCATCGAACAGAGAGAATGCCCTCTGGAATCCTCCTCCACCTCTTAGGCTACAGAAGCTGCTACAGCAACTCAATGCAGGGGATGAATAGATTTCCTTAATGCTTCACTGATTTATACAACGAGATGAAGAGGGTTTAGTAGGAAATTATTGGGTCAGGCATTTCATAGAGCAGAGAGAATGCATTATGGAGTATTCCTCCGTCTGTTTGGCCATAGAAGCTGCCATACAACCTCCATGAAGGAGACAAATGAAGTTCGCTTTTCCACTGATTCATACAGCGAGACGAAGGTTTACCAGGAAAGCTGAGACAGGCATTTCATCGAACAGAGAAGTTACATTCTGGAGTCCTCCGCAAGCGAAGGATTAATGGAGGTCATGCCTGGATGAATATCTATCTCTTCAGGTCGCTGTTGAGGAGTGCATATGGCTGATACGTTATAATTTGTTGAGAAGAAGTCCAATTTGGATTAGGCACTGTGTGAGTAAGTTCTATATTATTGATGAGATTTAAACTCGTGATCTTCAAATAAAGTAAAAGAATTTTAACTATAAAACTAACTTTTTGATGATAATATGGGAACTAAACTAAATAATTGAATAGGAAATAAGCTAAATCAAAACCTACAACCGTATTGAAGCTGTTTCACAGGCACATATGCATGTGGGTATATACATATATGATATATATATATATATATAATCCTTTCTAATCAAAAAGATAATCTGATAGGATCAAAGGACCTCTCTTCCATGCTTTATCAGAAATTACAGTGCTGATTAACTCCATACCCCATTAGGATCATAGACATATATATGGTAAAGTTGCTTTCAGATATTGAGAGCTAATATGTCCACCAATGTTACTAAATATAGTGAAAGGGTAACCAATGACAATCGTGTTCAAAGTTATATCTAAAAAAAAAGACCATAAACGACAAAGACTGAACATTTTCCCCCTTTTCTATCACAATTTTCACTTGGTAGACTTGCCAATAATGAAAGTGAATCTTCGGAAATCAGTTTTTTTATTTTATTTGAAAAGATGGGATTATGAAAGTCATAAGAACCCACTTTCAACTATTTTACATTTACTTTGATAATAAATAATTGAACTTAGCTCATCCATTTATTCATAATATTTCTAAATATTTTGATATTAAATTTAATTTTACTAATAAATAAAATATTGAGTGTTTATTTTTGTTGATATGGCATGCCTCATAACAATAAACTAAGAATACAAGTAATTGAGTTAAGTAAAGTCCTTAAGTGAATTGTATTGACTGTTATCTCAATCCTGCACTATAATCAACCGAAATAAATAAATCTATATGTATGTTTATATACATACATATATGTTGATAAGCTCTTTCTTCCTGTTTGCTTGAGTAAAAATTGCTTCCACAGTAAAGCTACGGTGACCTGTTGATGTTGACAATCTGCTCTTCTTCACAGACATACATATACACAGACACAAATATAGTATAGATGTGTTTATACAGATCAACAGAAGGAACATTATTATATGGCTAATACATCAATCTCTCATTTCTTTCCTTTTTGCTGCCCTTTTTTTTTTTCAATTAAACAATATGGTGGAGGGATTACTAGAAGTGATAAGAAGTTAAATCATGAAACTAGTTTACAATAAGGCCTAAGTTTGACTTGAAAAGAAAGGGGGTCAAACAACTAAAATTGATTATCTTTGAAATCACTCAAAAGTTGTTCTGCACTACCAAACAGGTCAAATCAAAGTAGCTATATTAACCCAATTCTAATTTTCTCTCTACAAGTTATATAAATTCTATCACCTAAGCAAAACCCAGACACGCCTCATCCATCTCTATATATTACACTACATTGTACGCTTTTGCAGTATATGTGCAGAAAAAGAAGTTCTTCATAGTGCCAAAGTAATCAAAAATCCTTGAGCTTAATAAATATAAGAAAGAAAACATACAGGGAGGTGAAAAATGGGAGCTTCTCTTAGTCCACAAAAAGCATTCTTCGGAGCTTGTCTACTCTCATTCATCAGCATATGCAGTCTTCTTCCGAACCCAGCACTTGGCATCACAAGGCATTACAAGTTTGATGTATGTATCATACTATATATATATATATATATACACTACATATATAGTATCACCAACTTGCTTTGCTTTGTATTGTTTTGACATTGTTTGAGATTTTTTCATTGTAGATCAAATTGCAAAATGTGACACGTCTCTGCCACACCAAGAATCTTGTATCAGTAAATGGCAAGTTCCCAGGACCTCGGATTGTAGCAAGGGAGGGTGATCGTCTACTTATTAAAGTTGTTAACCATGTCCCAAATAATATCTCCATCCACTGGTAAATCGACCTGCTTGAGATCACTTAGTTATATCTAATCTTCCTCTGCAGAATTATTATTTTCTAAAAGAAAATTCTCTGAAACAGGCATGGGATTCGACAGCTTCGGACAGGGTGGGCTGATGGACCAGCTTATGTGACTCAATGCCCCATACAAACTGGCCAGAGTTATGTGTATAACTACACCATTGTTGGCCAACGGGGCACTCTCTTCTGGCATGCTCACATTTCATGGCTAAGATCAACTCTCTATGGTCCCATAATTATCCTTCCCAAGCATGGTGTTCCTTACCCATTTACCAAACCTCACAAGGAAGTTCCTATAATTTTTGGTATAGTTCAGAACCAAAAAGGACTTGAATTTCCAATCATTTTAAGCTTACATGGTACAGAGAACATCAAGTGCTAATATACAACACAAATTTGAATTTCAGGAGAGTGGTTCAATGCAGATCCTGAGGCAATCATTAACCAGGCACTCCAAACAGGCGGAGGCCCAAATGTTTCTGATGCCTATACCATCAATGGACTACCAGGACCTTTGTACAACTGCTCTGCTAAAGGTATAGAAAATTAAGCAAAACTATCATCATGACAGTTCAATATTAGATTTGAAATTGAACAAATGGTCTCTACAAAGACCAGAAAGTTCATTTGATCTTATTTTGTGCTGATGGATATGGCAGATACATTTAAGCTGAAGGTAAAACATGGCAAGACATACCTTCTATGCCTGATCAATGCTGCACTTAACGATGAGCTCTTCTTCAGCATTGCAAATCACACGCTAACAGTTGTTGAAG
>NW_019014553.1:108721-127019 GCF_000150535.2 Carica papaya
TAAAAAATTTTAATTATTATATATATATATATATATTCTATAATCCGTAAAATTATCTCGGACTAATTTTCGGACTCTGAATGTTACATAAACATTTGTTAATCCGTTGATCTTACAACTCCAAATAATTTTTTCTCTATTTATTTTTCTTTTATTTTTTAACATAAAATTTCAAACAATACATGTATATATATATATATATATATATATATATATTCCCTTCCTCTACACTTACTCTCATTTTCCTCCTTTCCTTCTCTGCAATAACTCCTAAAAATTTCCCAAACTAAAGGTAAGAGGATGATGACAATTTTATGGGACCGATTGTAATTGAATAATTAAGATTACATTTAATTGGATGGATAGAATAAGATAAATAGTGAGTGAGACTCTTTTATCTAGTTTTGATATATTAATTTAAAAATAAAATAAGACATTATTCACCTTAGAAAACGTCGATTTATGAAGAGTCTTAGAAGAGGGGGAAAAAGTAAATATATAGCCCAGAACTGAACCAGACTGTAAGAAACCTTAAAACGAACAAATTCAATTACAGAATCCAAAACACAAGCCAACATAGATTACACCAGAATTACACCATGCACACAGTACATATTTTACAAAATGATAAACAAATGAGAAAAGAAGAAGAAGAAGAAGAAGAAGAAGAAGAAGAAGAAGAAGAACCTCAGATTCCTCTCCCAGCTTGCCTCGGCTACAATTGATACAAAAAAATGTAAAATACCGAATTATAAACGATCATTTCACGAAACTAGGTGAAGCTTGCGAAAGACTTTAATTGAGTTCTTCTTTTTTAGTCTTCCCCGTTGTCGATGCTCTTTAACGCACTTAGATCTGCAAAATAAATCCCCAGTTTAGAAAAAAAAAAGATGTTTTTCAAACATTTCGTACACAACAAGAAAAATTAATGAAAACAACAAAAAAAAAAAGAGACCTCTTAGAAAACATTCGTTTGTAGATCTTGTAGCTCAGGATCCACGACTTTATCTTCCTTTTCGGCTTCGCTTGAGAAGAGAGGAGTTTCGAGCTCGGGAGGATTCTGGTTACAGAGAGTAATATTTCAGAAAACTGATTCTTTTTTTTCCGAAAGTTACTAAATAAACACTCACAACTTTAGTTACGTTACAGTTTTTACCGGGCTTATTTGTTCTTGAAAAATTATGTCCGAAGTCTATTATATTATACAGTATTGAAACTGGAGATTTTAAAAAGTACCATGCAGCGAACTAGAGCCCAATTTAAGCCTTTGAAGAATGGATGCCGCTTGATTTCATTCGCTCCTTCGTGCGAGCCTAATCTGTTCTTGGGATCTCTATGTAACAACCTGTACATTAATTGCTTCGCCTGGAGACTTACCTGCAACAAGAACAAAAACTAAGCTATTAACGACAATGGTCGTACTACGATTTTTTATCAAAATACTTGTCTGATATTAGACGAAGTTCGGTATGCGTGCATTTAATTCACACTCTTAATGAGCTTATATATTCTGTGTATTATAGTGTAAATAATTAATTATATAATTTTCTATCAGCTTAAATTTTGAAATAATCGGTTTCATATAGCTCACCGGCGTACTCCCTGGAAACTTCAGATCTTTGTGAAGAATGTTGGCGAATGTTTTTTGTCTCGTCTTTCCCCTAAACGGTGTGTATCCATAGAGCATTTCATATAGAAGAATGCCTGCAGAATAGAACACAAGAACAGAAAAAGATAGGCATGCAGCTATCAAAAAGTCAATGAGTTACATCTTAAAATATTCCTGGGCTATTATTCAGCTAATATCTCCGATTTTTATTATACAGAATATAAGAAAATATTTTCTTCTCAGAAAAAAAGAAATCAACCAAGTTATTAAATTCACCATTTTTAGCGGAAGCATACCTAGAGCCCACCAGTCTACGGCACTAGTATGGCCTGCTCCAGTAATAATTTCCTGCAAAGAAATGAATCAGAAAGAAAGAACATACAACGGAAAGAAGAGAAATATTGGAATATATATATATATATATATATATATATATAAATTGGTGAGATGTAATAAGTGAGATATTGCCATCTCGAAATTTCCGATGCAGTAAAAAGAGTATGCATTAACTAACCGGTGCTATATACTCTTCGGTTCCAACAAAAGAATTTGATGCTCTCATAGGTTCAGCCATGAAGATTGGAGTTTCC
The DNA here is from genome assembly GCF_000150535.2 of Carica papaya. The sequence goes on from NW_019014553.1 coordinate 110,921, forward strand.
CGATTCTTACGTTGCTTCTTTTTTTCAACTACATCAGGAATCAAAAGCTGGAAAGAGCACATCAACTGCTTGTTATTCATTTTGCTAAATTATCATATTGAAATTCTATGAAACCGAAAAAAGAAATTCGGTAAAGAGTACGGAAGGAGATCATAGGAACCTGTGGTTTGCAAGATGTCAAGCATGATAAATCAAAATCCGTTAAAGACACATGACCGTTGCTCTGAAGTAGAACATTTTCAGGCTTTAAATCCCTGTAAATAATCCCTTCAAGAAGAAGAAGAAAACTCAATTAAGGAAAGGGAATTTCCCTTTTTCATAGACAGAAGATTTAGCAGTTCGGGATCGATATTTTCCCAGTGTTGTATGATAGATTCTTTTGAGAAATTAAGTTTGACACAATTCTTAATTATGCAATCAACGAACTTAATTATTTTATATGGTACTAGAGTGAAAACTTAATAATTCAAACCCGATCAATATTCCATTTCTATGAAGATCAATATAAGCTGTGATGGCTGGAATCTGGATGTACTTTGATCAGTATTGATTTACTTAATTTGAAATCATTTTGAAAGATAGATACTAATGATACTAATGATAAGTACTACCTTGACAGTGAAGGTACTCCAATGCAACAAGTACTTCTGCTGCATAAAATCTGTAATCATCAAGAATTTACTATCAGAAAAAACATTAACTTGGTAAATTGTAAGTCACTGGAGTTACTAGGACTAGCATACAAACTGTATCAGGCAATACTACCTTACGGCATCTTCTTTCAGGACCTTCAATGGTTGTCTGTCTAAAAGCAGGAAAAGCTCTCCTCCAGGACAATAATCAGTTATCAGACAGATGTGTGTTTTTGTCTGTAAAGTGTACGAATATTAATTAGAAGTTCAAAATACTCATTTCGAGTAAGGTAACAACATAATCATCATTTTCCTTCTTAAGCTAGTTTGTCCCAAGAAAAATGACTTGAATGCAAATGTACGATGAGGACAAAGAACGAGACCAGAAAATAGAATCTAGCCTATAAAATATATTAATTTTTTCTTGATTAATGTATGAATCGTGTAATTTGTTAGATTCTGGTCCAACATATGTAAGTAACTATAGATTCTCACACTAACTTGATTACTGACGTTAGATTAACATTCCCTAATGCTCTCCTCAGGTGAAATACATAGGCACAAGAAGGAACCAAGTTATAAGACAAGAAAAAAAAAGGCTTCACCCTAATAATTAACATTCCATAGCATGTTAGTTTCTAGCCCAAACTGTATATATGGTTTTAGGCTAGAACGTAAAGTAGATACTACCAATTTGGAAAAGTGATATTCCAAAATCTGTGTCAAATAAGCTAATTACCTGAAATGAAGCATATAATGCAGGAAGAAAAGGATGATCCAACATGTCGAGAATCTCTCTCTCTGCACATGCTCTATGCACCTGCAGCAGAAACCAGAGTCCTGTAATTATGCATAAAGGAATGCCAATAGTACTAAAAAATCCTTCAGTTCAAATGCAAGGATGTTAAATAAAAGTCAGGTTTTGAAATTTCAGAATCAAGTAACTCTAACATCATGGATTGCTAGATGCAACGTAAATATGAATCTCAATACCTTGTTTCGGTTTAGCATAATGCTCTTGTCCATTGCCTTCATGGCAAAGTACTGGCCAGTTCCACACAGGTCCACCAAATGCACACTGCAAATCCAATTAATTACTCAGAAACTGATAAGAGGAGGAGAAAGTGAAGGAGACTTTTGGCCTGAAGGAAAATTAGTAATGCCATAGGAAAATAAAGTCAACATTTAGCCTGAAAGAAAATTTGTAATGCCATAACTACAGAAATTGTCAGCTCGATTACCAGCTAATAAAGTTTAAGCAGCCATATAACTACTTAATAGATTTTCACAGTACAGTACAGTATGACCATATGCAATAGCACAAGATATTTGGAGACTGTTCAAAACCTGCCAGTATCACCAGATCCCAAGGGCTTTATTGGCCGAAAATGTTTCAGACCAATCTGTTCTCCACCATCAAGAATCTGCACAGAGATATAAATAATGTAAATATATAAATAATAAATTATGTCAATCTCTTTAAGCTAATTTTTTTAAAAAATAATTTGTTGTAGCTAATCTTTTCAAATTTTATCAAAAGCAGAGTTCTAATATTCTACACTCAATTCACCCTTGTAATATAAAGGATTTATGCGTGGGAAAACATGTTCGTGGTAGTGTACAAATAATTGATTATATATTTTCAATCAGTTCAAAATTCGAATATAATTGCTCAGATCAATTATTTCACGATTAAGAAAGATGAATGTCTAAGTTCTCAAGAGAATAAATCACATACCAGAGCAAATAAGGCAGAACGATATGCCATATAAATAAAGAAAATGAATAAAAAATTGTACATTAAGAAAAAAAAAATACCTTCTGGATAGCTTGCCAAGACGGACTGTCCTTCCTATGAGGTTTCGGACGGACAACCTTCGAGTGATTTATCCACAAATCTTCCGGTTTCTGCAGGTTTGCGAAACCTGTTACTGCAAACTCTAATTCTCCCATCTGAATATATATGTGAAATAAAAATAGAAAATGTACCAAATTGGCATCCGGAAGTTCTCTGACTGCATCATCAACATTCTCCGCAGTTTGTTTCACCTGTTACCGGACACGATCTTTTGTTAGGGAAAAAAAAGAAAAACAGATTGACTAACATTGAAACTCTTAGCCAAACCTCAGATAATTGAGAAACGAACATGACTTGTAAGAGAAGTAAAAGCAAGTGAAGTGAGTTCAAACCAGTTTTTCACTCTCTTTTGCAGCTGCCTCCGGTATACTGTTTTGAAGTGGTTCAACATGCTCACTACCATCAAGTTGTACCCCAATAAAGTACTGAACTTCTCCCTGTTGACAGACAAGTAAAATACAGAAGAAATTTTATTTTCTTTACATTAAAAAAAAGGTGGATGATTTTTTATCCGAATGGTTTGATGTTTATACTTTCTGGTCACGCATAGGCTGCAAATGGAACAGATTCCAGAACTTCTTCCCTGGATTTTGTATAAAATACTTGTTAGAGTATAAATAATAGTTTGATATGAGCATAATTTGCGCTTAATGTTGGAAAAATAAAATTGAAGATTGTGAAAAAGGAAGCATACCGCTCTTCGTGTAGTTGATAAGCTGTACAGTCACTTCTGTTTGGTTGTCAATTGCTTGGCGAATCTTCCTCACTGTTGCCGGATCAGTTTCAGGTCCTTGTAGAAACCTATAAATAAAAAAAAAACAAGCAAACATAAGTAATCATATCTAGAGTTTTACAACGTAAGAAAAATAGAACTGGCTCAGATACAAATATGGTGATAGATACTCATATCCAACAAATGTATTATCAGTCATTCAAGATTCTCATATTTGGTCAATTCTGAGAACTTTAGAAGCATACCTGCAATTCCTCCCCAAGATTTCTTCGCGACTGTACTCTGTCAACTCCAAAAAGCTATCCGATGCAAAAATCTGAAAATCCATACAACTGGGAAGATTAATTATAAACGTCATGGTCATAAAAATTCAGGTTATAAATTTGAAAGAATTTCAGAAGAAAAGATAGCAAATTTGAGAAATTTGTCCTCAAGTCTTACAATGGGATTATCAGGCAGCCTTGGATCAGTAATGACAAAATTTTTCTCTATACGTTCAAGTGTGGTCGCAAGATCAATACCCTTTCTCATTTCCTTCTGCCTCACTTTGTCATCAACACTGTCCGGCCTCTCATCATCGTCAGTCTCATCATCGTCCACCAAAACTACGTCATCAAAGCATTCAGACGTTGTAGATTGACTCTTCCGAATTAGCCTAAAAAAACAACGCAGAAAAAACACAAATATTACATTTTGTAACAAAGCCAGCAGCAGAATGATCCTGTCTCTGAAACAATCAAATGAAAATCAAAGCTCCCAGAGTTGAAGGTTATCTTTTGAGCAAATTTTGAAATTCTGATTAGTGATTTACAAATAAACATGCAATTTAATTAAGAGAGGATATAAGTTTAATTGAAAAATAACATTGAATAATACAGTATAATGTTACATCCATTTTTATCATATAAATATGATTTCTTCTTAAATTTGCAAAATGAATTCAATAAAAAATTCTGTACTTGTTTTTCGAACTTAGCCTAAAAGAAAGATGGGTTAACGATAGATTACCCCATGAAAGACCTGCGGGCGGATTTTTTTTGCTTCATTTCAGGAACTTCGCTAATCCGCTGCATTGACTTTCTGGCACCGCCATGTGAATTCCTTCTGTGAGGAGCAAGGTTTTCGGACTTTCGTCTTCCAGGAGCTCCTGATGTTTGTTCGTCTCCGCTGGATTCTGACTTTCTCAACAAGGGCCGGTTCGTTGATTCACTTAATGATCGAGGACGAGGTTGCTTCACTGCTTCCACTAGTTCAGTCACTGAATTTGCAGCCATGTCCTTTTGTCGGGCTGTGATCAAAAGAGAATAATCAAGCGTATTATTTGTAAAAATTCAAAGTATAAATCATTAATCGTAAGTGATTTGAACTTTTGTTTACAGTTCAACAATCACCTAAGTTCTTCTTCAACTTTTTTATTAGATTACAATAAACTATATCTTACTATCATCATGGATGCTGCCATTTTGATTACAACATTCCCTTTCATTAACCTCTTAAACTTCTTCTGCTTTGGTATCTGAAGTTCAAATATTTTTCTTTGGATTTCTGATACAGACATCTATCAACAATAAATTTATATTGTACCATCATCAAAATTGTTATTAATAATTTTATATTTAATTAAGTTGAATTCTTCTAATTACTCGTCCTCACATGCATATATATATATATATATATATATAAATTAAGTTGACGGAAGAATGTTTATATTTAGCTTGTAAGTTCAGAATTAAAAAAAAAATAAAAGAAAAATTTTACTTTTTTGCTGGACTTGTAAACCTTAGGAAACAAAAAAAAAAAAAAAAAAAAAAAAGAAATATCTGCGTGCCTTGGATCAAAATATTTCCATTACAAAATTGTGTTTGTATTTCCTTTAGTTAGTTTGGTAACTTTCAAAATGATAATAATTTTGTCCCAAAAAAAAGTTAAAGTGATATTCTTATAACATAAATATAGTTTATGAAGTTTATTGAACAAAGGTATACATGTAATATATAACAGATATAAAGTCTGAAGGGATATGTATTGTACCATCATATCGGATCAAGGATTCTGGCAATCCATTAGGTCGTGTCATTTTTTCCTTGGCCCCCTCCGTGTGCTTACTCACCTCCACTTGCATCCTATCAAAATCACCAGTAAAAAATTATTAAAAACAAGAAAGATAGGCGTAAGAACCCACACACAGCGAGCGACATTATCAATATTCCCGATCCTGTAAATTACTTTTTTGTCATCACCGTCCGTTTTACGATCAAACGGTGTCAAATTGTGCTTGACCACTGTGGTTCATGGTCTGTTTCTGTCCGCATTCCATCCCCATCACAGAATTGAATCTTGCCAAGTGACAGTAAAAAGGCACTGAATTATTGGGCAGTGATGATACGGGACAATTTAATAGGGTCCCCCCTCTTCCTCCGTTTCCCCCCCTCCCACAAGTCTTGATTCGCTTCTTGAGGGTTATCATGAAGGACACTTTTTCCTCTTATCCCCACCATGATCAGGCAATTTACGATAGAAAAATCATCTACGGTCATATCGACGTGTATAACTTGTGTAACAAAAACAAGTGTTCGTTTGTGATGTAAGTTTAGGGTTATGATTCTTTTAACGTGAATTTATTTGTACATTTAAAGATCTAAACTTTAAATTAAATTTAATAAATTTAAAATTCAATAATTACTTATTTTCTATATATAAGATTAGAGTGCCACAATATTTATTATAAATTAAAAATTTTAATAATGCATATATAAATAAATAAATAGCTACTAGTTAAAATAGGACATCTCATAAAAAAAAAATAAGAGAAGTAAAAGAAAATTGAGGGCACTGACCCAATAAATTTGAGGACTTTTCCACTCTCATCTTTGATTGGTGAAATTGTAAGAAGGTTCCAAAAAGGGGTCCCATCTTTCTTGTAATTAAGTAATCTCCCACAGTAATTCGTCCCGGCCTGTAATGCTTCCCTTATTTTTGCTGCATCCTCCGGGTCGGTACCCGCGCCCTGCAAAAACCGACTGCCCGACCCAGCAGATTCACATTTTATCCTCGTTACAGTTATTGCCATTAAGACAATTTACCAAACTACTTAGCAGTAAAAAATAGTTCCCACTTACCAGTTCCTGCCGATGACTTCTTTAGAAGTATACCCCGTCATCTTAAAGAAACCGGCACTGGCATACAGAATCGGATAGTCGGGTTTGGTGGCATCCGATACCACGAACGTCTGTTGAAAAGTTGATAATGCATCGCGTAAGTCTTCTGATACTCTTGGGAATCCTCTGTCGATTTTGCCGATCCCGTCGTCGGATACTTCGCTGGAGCTCCGGACGGAAGTGCTAGAGTTCCTTTGAGAAGTACCCGGTTTGTTAATATTCGGTTCGTCCCCGCCCGAATTTCTAACCTGGACACCTTGCGGTTTCCCAGTTTCGTTGTCGGTCTTCAGCACAAGTCCCCACTCTGCAGCTCTCTGCGCAGCCGCCCCTACTTCTCCGGACAGTTGGGTGGTGGGTGTCGGTTTTCCTCGGGTCGGATCGTGAGTGTCGTTAGTGGGTTTTTTATTCGCCGGGGAAGATGGCACCGGGGACAATAATGACGGGGTTGGATCTTTGAGCGCCATCCATGACGTTGTGACTTCTTGAACCCGACCCGAGCTCGAGGACAGCTTGGGTGGCTCGGGTTCCGGACTGCCGCGCGAGTCCACCCAGTTTTGCCATGTGGACGGCGAGCGAAACACCGGGTTAGTGGATCGGGTCGAGTGTGTGGAGGGATTGAATACTTCTAGCGACCCGCGAGAATCTCTCGGCAATGGTGGCATAAGAGCTGATGACTTCGGGGACTTTGGTGACTTATCTGATTGCTCCATTCCTACATGATCATAATCGTTATACAAAAATGGATAATCCATATATTTATATATATATATATATATCTATACACACACACACATATATCTAAGTTTTTGAGTTGAATTAAGTGATATATTATTTTGTCAAAATTTTACTTTTATATTTCTTAAATACAAAAAATAATGTCTATTTAGCATATAGTTTTATTTCAGTAGAATTGAAATTCAAGATCGAAATCATATCCACAACTTGTCTTGGAAAATAATTTTCCTATTAACCATAATTAGTATAAAATGAAAAAAAAAATTATTTTTATTTAAAATATTGAAAAATCTGATTTTCCAACTAATAAATTTAGCGATCATGATACACTTCCACTATTTTCGCGCATTAAAATTAAATTTTCTCGAGGATACTTGCAAGAATCGCACTTAAAACTATGGAAGGAAATGAAGAACCCATTTCTTTTTTACTGAAGTAATATTAATTAGTTACGGTGAAAGAATATCATTGATCTACCTAGGCGTATATATATACACTGATACACTTGTATACATATGCATATTTGAGCAGGAGGGCATTTAAGTGTTGATGGAAGACGATGTGGATTAGTGGTGTTGTGGGCAATACATGTGAGGCAGTTGGAAGAATAGCGTGTACGGTTTCATTTTCAAGCAAAGGTGACGGTGGGGTCAGAAGACACGAACCGGACATCAGGGGCTCCGAGAGTGATATTTTGGCAAGAATTACATCTATAGATACACACATATAGATACAGTAACTAGAAATTGAAGTTGGTTGAGAAGGGTTTTTAGGTAAATTCAGGTGAACTCCGTAGTAAGTATCTTGCGTAGGTCATCAACTGGGGACTGCAAACAAGTCTTGGCGACCTCATAATTTTGGAGGGTAACTCGGTCATGACATTGATGTTTACCACACAAAGCAATGAGATAAGAACACCGAAGGACGTGGGATTTTCGCTCGTAGAGAAAATCAAACGAGCACATATTGTCTGTGGTTGTCCCCTCATTAAAGAGCTGTACTACATACACAATCCAATTTTCTTCTGTGAGAGAGATTTGAAACAGAGGGGAAAATGAAGGAATTATATCTCTTGGGTTTTTTACTGTACTCAATCTCTTCAAAAAATTGTTCTACAATTGCCAGTAATTTGATAATAATATCCTATCGTAACACTGCTTCGGAAATTAAAAATGTATTTCCTATTGATATGAAGTTACCGTGATTTATATTATATGATTTATCATAAGCTTTTCTTTTAGAATAAAATTTGACGATTAAAAAAAATAAATAATATGATAGTTTAGTATTTTGCTGTCATTGTTAAATAAAAAAAAAATGACACGTCTTCGAAAAATGCTATACATGTAAGAGGAAATTTAATATGTTTAAGGTTAAAATCCTAATATATTGCAGTGCAGCGTTGATACTCTATAAAATAGAAACTATACCTCAATGAACCGAAGCAAGACGGGCGCTTTGAAAAATCTGATCTGGGTCGTTCCCTGTCGTGAACAGAGAATTAACTAACTCAACTCCCGCTGTATGTATGTGGTTCAGAAAAGTAAACTGAAGTTTTTTAGGGAAACAAAAAGAAAAAAGAAAGCTTTGGTGGGTAATTATTCTCCACGAGAAGAAAAGCTTACTAGCTCAAATTTTTTTAAAAAAAAAGAAAAGAAAACTCGTAGGTGCAATAGATTTCAACAAGAAGAGGCCGAGAAGAAAATGAAACAGAGTAACCTTTTTAAAAGCCAAAAGATAGAGAGAGAGTAAGACGGAAAATCATTGGTGAAGAAACAGAGCATTGAGGGGTTTAGCGGCTTCCCATGCCTGCAGACCAGATCTTCACATGGCTTCGGCTCGAGCTCCCATGAAAGTTGCTGTTTGTTCTTGGTACACTGCTCAATCATGGAAGATTTAAAAACAGGGTAAAAACAAAGGTTTTTTTGGAAAAGAAATAAGAAACATGGCCAAACGGAGTCTTGTTTATCGGCTTTTTTCTCTGTTTATCTCTTTGTGTCTTCTCCAGCTAAACAAATAGAGACTGATTACGACGATAAGACAGGTGAGATTTGTGTTTACAGACTGGCATTGGAAATGGGTTGCCACCGAAAAAACAAAAACAAGAACGAAAGTAGAAGCTGGAGCTGAAGATGAAAACAGAGGATATAAGCTTAAAGTTTGATAAAAGCACTTTTGAGAAGGGGCAGTTGCCAGATAATGCTTGTTGTGTCCCCCGTGTGTGTCAGTGCGTGTGTGTGTGTGTCTCAGTAATGGCAAAAAGGCATTGGGATATATTATTCATCATTTTTTAAATCGAAAATAAAATTCATCTTATTAGTTTTTTGAGTCTTACGTACAACTCAGAGTAAATGTTCTACAGTTTTTATCTTTGATTAATAATTTTGCTTCCAGTAAAATCAGTACAATCTTTTTACATGTTTTTTTGCATAAAGGAATGTTGTTATTTTTAGTAAAATAAATCAGGCTGCGGCCATGGTCACAAACCGTGTGTAAAAATCATTACAAGAAAAAGGGAACAAGAGAAATTATTCATCTGATGGAGTCGAATTGGTTGAATTTAAAATGTCAGAAAGATGGGTAACTCGTCAGTTGATTTACTTCTAAATTTAACGTACGTACACAGAGAAATACATCGATAAAAGACATATGTATTGGCTAGGGGAGGATGAATAAAATTTAATTTTTCAGAGGAATGGACGAAATTAAACTTTATTATTATGTTTTATGCAAGTTAAATAGCTTTATATATGTTTGTGTGTGTGTGTGTGTGTGTGTTATACATATAAGAAGTATTTAAATATTGAAATCTAAAAGTTTATCATAATGCAAATTTGAGATTAGAAAGCATTCATACATGTTTGTATTAATTAGGAACGGCATTGGTGCGGGGTTACCCAGTCCCAATCCGTCCTGGACGGAGCAGGCGAGTACAAGTAAAAGATTAAAAATCTACAGATTTAGTAGTAGTGTCTGTATCCACCCTGCCTCAACTCGCCCCACCCCTTTTATATATATATATATATATATATATATATATATATATATATATATAATTACATCTAAAATATGTAATTATTAAATTTATATTATTAATTCTCATTTAAAAATTTTGATATTAAAATAAATTTATATGATAATATCTAATAAATACTTTATTTTTAATAATTTGATTTGTTATTTAAGAATTAGCAATTAATAGTTTAATTAGTTTAAATATACGAATATTTTATTTTTTACATTTTTTCTGTTATTGAGTTTTAATTATGTTAGAATATTATTTTAAATTATATTTATAAAATAATATTTTAATAAATTTATATGATAATATATAATAAATAATTTATTTTTAATTATTTCAAGTGGACGGGGTACGGAGACGACCCGCTTCACCCTCATGCCGCACGGGGTATTGAGGTTTAATGTTTTGGCACTCATACCAGACGGGGTATAGGGACGGCCTTAGAATTAAGATTGTTAAGGGAAATGGTTCAAGTGTAGCAGGGATCTCCATGAATACTAGTAGGCTGGTAAAAATGAGAAACAGTGATAATCAGTTATTGTTAATGAATACGGATTGACGATATGTTTTATGTTACTGATTATGCATGAAATTGTGATCTGTATGATATTACTGCTTCTGTAATTTGTTTCCATCAATTTTCCGATAGTAAAAAAAAAAAAAGTAAATAGTCTTATTTTAAATAAATATATTGGTTTAAATCTACTGCTCTATTGGTTATTTTAATTTTCTACCAACTTTTACTTCTGTGACGGTGATATAGTGTGATATTTTTACTAAGTTAGTGTAGCTCATTCCTTATTTAACCATTTCAGATAAGAAAAACCTAGTTCCCGAGCCCGATCTACAAGAAGACTGCGAGTAGATGTTAGATGCTTTATAGTTTCCTTAATTTTTCTCATTTTTCGTATTTTTTTCAGAGAACTTATTCCGTGATGTTGTTTAGTACTTTTAAGTTATTGTGTAAGGGATGTTAACCTTAATTTTTTATTTCGCTTCCGCACTCAGATTATTATGTGTATTTCCTTTTGAATTTTTGTGACCGTTACAGTCGCCCTATACTCCCGATGCTTGTATCTATATATTCTAAAGAATAACGATCATAAAAAGAGCATGCCTACTTGTGAAAGTCACCGAACCTAGGTAAGTGGAAGTATTAAATTCTAGGATTTTAGAATTTGATACTAAATGTTGTTACGGTCCCAAAAAAAAAAAAAGGACATTAACATTAGTTTTATATGTTAATTATATATTAAAGATATATGTGATTGTTAAATTTTTATAAATAAAAAAAATAAGTTGTGCAAAATTAATAATTTAAATTTGGATTTTAAAAAATTAGTGATTAGATTGGAAAGTCCTAATTCCATTAATTTTTTTTAGTAAGATAACAGAAATTACCCGCACAAAGGAAACTTCCGAAATATATAATTTTTTTTTTAAAATAAATAAATAAAGATGGGAGTATAATCGCCAAGAAGCAATTAGGGGCAAAGCCACGTGAAGAAACTTTTTGCAAGTTTGGAATGATACACCTGTGGATGACTAGTTTGTTGTTGGAGGTCACATCAGTTGCCCTGTAAGCATTGCCCTTTTTCTCTCTCGTAGAACCCACCATCAAACCGTTCCAAAAATCTCTTGCCTTGCTTCCTATATTTATCCATACTCATCGGTATATGGATTCCCATCACCTCATGCGTGTTTGATTTCCACATTAGTAAAATAACCTTCTTCTTTTTTTTTTGTTTGTTTGTTTCTTTCTTTCTTACGGATCTTATCCTTAAAAAAAAATCACTCTCTTGATGATTCTTTTACAGGAACGAGGTGGAGAAATGCATAATTCGAAAGTAAAATTTTAGACGACGTGCATTTTTAATATGGGTGTGCAGAAGAAATTCCCCATTCGTACCGCGTAGAGTTGAAGAAATTTTCTTGTTTATATGCCAAAAAAATAACTATAAAAATATACCGTCAACCCATCAAGTAATATATTTTGTGGCCATTAATTAATTGCAGTAGGTGCTTATACCCACCGGATTTGACAGTTTTTAAAGTTTAAGACGGTGACCCATTGCCATTATTTATAATGGGGAAATGTATATCTTGAGGTTTTTTTTTACCATCTTGAGTTATCCCAATCACTTTTACATATTGCCTTCTCCTATCATATAGAATTCTCATGCCTTAATTAATTAGTCTGGATCCTTTAGGACTTCAACATCAAAGCCCATTCATTAGTAAAATGGCCCAATAATCTTTTCACCTGGACCCAGTGTTTTCTCCATTCGCTCTACTTGGTAATTTAAAACTATCTTCCCTGAGGGACGGCAAAAGAATCAGTGTGTATAGAAAGGATAAAAACTTACTACTAATGTTTTGAGTTTAGATAAAAATTGAAATGATAAATTAATTAAAATAAGTTAATATAAACATAGTTTTCTATTTTATTTTTTTAAGCAAAGTGTTTTTTTAATAAATTTTAATTAAAATAATATTTTACATAAAATCAAGTCGACGAATGTCTTATTACAAAATAAAAGAATATATATTAAAATATTAAAATTAATTTATTTATTATTTACAATATTAAAATTAACATTTACACTATTTTTTATCATTTTAATTTCTGTCCTTTAAAAAAATATTTTTATTAAATTTTGATTGTTAATGCACATTAACATTAATATTAATATTAATATTAATGGTGGAAACAAATATGGATTCTCTTCACTATATATATATATATATATATATACAGGGATTATCAAGGGTGTGTCTAGTGACAACTTAATCTACATTTTCTCAAAAAAAAAAAAAGGGACGTCTTATGATAAATTTATCATTATAAAAAAAAAAAAAAAGTTCAAAGAAAAAACTGTAATAAATTTTATGTTTTTGTGACATTTTCATTATCAGCTTTTTAACCATATTAGTTAAACATATAAGTTTTATTTATATTTCTTACATAAAATCATATATTATGATGTTGTTTTTTATTATTTTAAGCACATATTAAACTGTCTTTTAAATTTTTATTAAACAACTGAAGTTATTAGTAAATATATAATGAATAAATTTTTATTTTTTTAAGAAATTATGGATTCAGATTAGTTATACCTACTTAAGAACCTTTATATAATTTTATCCTAAAATTCCTAGTTTTTTTTTTATAATTTCCATTTCTCTTTTTTTTTTTTTTTTTTTAACTCAAATAATGAGAAAACAAAAATACAAGAGAACTATTTTTACCTTCTGGGTGTCCTTGTTCTGCAATTTGGGTGTTGGTGGGCTCTAATAGAACAGCCGAGTCCAGTATCCACAGAAAGCGGCGTAGCAGCAGCTGAGATGAGTTTTAAAGTAAAATAAGCACAGAATCACCAATCTTGTCATGCTAACAATCTCAAATGGGATTACACTAGAAAATACAGTAAGGAATTACTATAGGATAATGAAATCTTTTCACTTACATTCTTTAGTCTATATAAGATTTGTCGTGTACTTTTAATTTTTCACTCTTTTTGCTTAATTTTAATTTCATTCATTATCTTCTTTGGTCATAACTAAATTAACAAATACTACCTTTTAAGACTATAAATATAAAGGATCGCATGATTACATTAAATTAAGGTATAAAATCTCTAGGACAAATTAGATGTCACATCTGGAAACTAATTTAATATTACATAGTCTGACTACCTTTTTATTATTGTGTTTAATCTTAGAAGATATTCCTTTTTACAATTATAATTTTAATTTATTTAATTTTATAGAATATCTAAACACAACCATTCTAACAGCAAATTGATATATTCAAAGATATTCACAATATCAAAATTGATATATTCAAAGATATTCACAATATCAAAAAGCTCATGTGACGAGATGTGTCAACATATAAGAGAAGGTACTATACTAGTGATATCTCAGAGGAGACAACCATGCCTAGACCTTATTCAAGAAATGATCTTGTTGAAAAACATCAACAGATATTATTATACTAGTAATTTCTTAATACTAGTATCTTAATTGACAATTTTGATTGGCTCTTATCACTTTTTATGAAATGATTATACTTACATGTTATATCAACTAACAAATTATATCATAAAATACATCAATTGAGACATTCAATAATTAAAAAAAAAATGTAACAAATAGAGAAATATAATAGAAATGATATTTAACAGACAGAAAATTAGAATAAAAAAATATAATACATTTTGACATTTTGAATTTTAGAAAAAATATAACACATTCACTAATTTAAATTATTAGTTGTTATTTCATTGTTGAATATCAACAAATATTGTTATTACCAGAATTTAAATTTATTATCTTTTTAACTATAAACGTTTTATCGTTACAAATGTATCTCGAACGATAAATTCAAACTTTTCTAGTTATGCTTGGACTTATAAACTTTATTCATAAAACTAATTTAAAATTTTCACTTATAAAAACTTATTTAAAAACTTATATTGATTTTTACCATGAGATGGTGCAAATTTAAATTATATTATCTTGATTTAAATTAGAATTTATATAAAAGCTCACTTTGTCATTTTGTAAGAAACTTGTATTATGTCCTAGATAACTAAAGAAAGACTTCAAAATTAATTTCACATATGAATTTAATTTAATCCAAAAATAGCTTTGATGTGTAAAATTGTGGAGTTTAATACTTTTTTTGTAACGACCCCGGAAATACCTAAAAAAAATATATAATAATTTAAGTACGGAAGTGAAATAAAATGTTAAACTTTACATTCCTTACACAATAACTTAAAAGTACTAAATAGATTTATAGAATTAATTCTTTGAAAAAAATACGAGAAATAAAGAAACAAATGAAAAATAGAAAATATCTGGCATCTACTCGCAATCTTCTTGCAGGTCGGGCTCTGGAACCTAATACTCTTAATCTGAAATTGTTAATTAAAGGATGAGCTACACTAGCTCAGTAACGATATCACACTATATCACCGACACAGAAGTAAAAATTGGTATAAAATCGAAAAACCACTAATTGAGCATTAAATTTAGCAAATTCATTTATTAATCATAAAATCATTTCTCGTTCACTTACCATAGTGGAATTTATGAAAACAACCTGTAAGAACAATAATATCATACAGACCAATATTTCATGCATGATTAGCTATCATAGTACATATTATAAATCCATATCCATTATCAATAAATCCAACAATAACTACCACTCTTTTTACCAGCCTGCTGGTATCCATGGGGGTTCATAAAGATGCATCCGCTACACGTGAACCCTTTCCTCATCATTCTCAATTATGGGTCGTCCACATACCCCTTATGGTATGAGGGTGAAGCGAGTCGTCCCCCATACTTTATCCGGTATGAATGCCAAATTATCAAGTCTCCATACCCCGTCCGGTATGAGACAACGTTCACGGTAAGCTAAACTGTTTACTGCACCTACAGGCGGTCCCTAGGTTCCCTGAGTTTTTCTCCGAGAACTGAAACACACTAATAGTACCTACAAATGTTTCAAATAAACCCAAAATTAGTCTCAGGTCCTACTCGGCCAATTTTAGAATTTTGGCACGGCGGCTCTGCAATGCTTCTGCGACAGCGCCGCCGCCAACGACATAGATCCACATCAGATCGGCCGATTTTGCATCGATCCCTATAAAAAAACACGTCAAAGGACCTCGATTGGCTGAAAAAATACAAAAAATCAAAACTCACCGACGGCGGGGCTCTCCAGTGCGGCGGCTCCTCTGGCTCACGTTGCGGTTGAGTGTTTTGCTTTCCTCAACCTGTAGAAAAGAAAACAGTGATTACGCAAAACAGGAATCAAAAATGGTCTCATCGGAGGCGTTTTGTGAAATTCCCCGTAGCGGCATCGCCGGACTATGCCGGTGTTTTCCGGTCAATTGTGATCACCGGTCTTTTTGCTCTGATTTCGTCGCAGGTGAGTTTAAAATT
>NW_019014553.1:128802-143419 GCF_000150535.2 Carica papaya
CTTATTCTAGATAAATCTTATCAACTTCCTTCACTAAGTGGTAACCCCAGTTCCCCCAAAAGCAGAAATTAAACTCATACCTATCACTTATTCTAATAAAGATAATATAAACAGTGCGCTAACATTAGTTGTAAATAAGAATTTCGTTAATAATTTAAAATTATTGTGGAAAATGTTTTTATTAACTTTTTTGAGTTTTGAACCCTATCTTATACCTAATAGAAGGTCTATAGTAATTTTTTTAGTCACTCAAACAAGATAAGAGCTTCTACTATGTGAAAAAACTTCGTAAAAGATTTAAAATTTTGAATCAAATACCAAATTATACGAAGAAAAAAAGTAAAATCTAATTGTAACATAATTTAAGTTTAATGTTTAAAATGATAATTTGTCTAATCATAGATATTCTTCAACTATTCCAGTGCATTTTACTTGCAGAGCAAGCTCTAAATTCAGAGTTTTAGGTGGAAATCTTTTCCTTCCTAACTTATTATGCTGAAATTGAATCTAATGTCTATTATTGATGCAGTATGATGTACATGGTGACCTATTAGGCCTCCTGGGGGCCCATCCAGTGACACCACTTGTATCACTTCATCACATTGATGTTGTGCAGCCGATATTCCCTGGAAAGACACGGCTGAAATCACTGCAGCACTTACTTGGATCTGCTGAGTTCGACTCAGCAAGCCTAATTCAACAATCCATCTGTTATGACTCCGACAGGTTATGGTCAATCTCAGTATCCTGGGGCTTTGTGGTGCAAATTATAAGGGGAGTGATCTCTCCTAGGGAGCTTGAGATGCCCTCAAGAACATTCCTGAACTGGCAACTGAGAGCTGATTATATAACCTATGCAATCAACACCAGGCCTGTGGCAAGGCATCCTTGTCAAAGACCATTCATTTTCTATCTGAACTCTGCTAGATATGACAAGGCTAAGAAACAGACTATTGGATATTATTCCCTTGATAAAACTCGCCGGATTCCTCACTGCCGGTGGAGAATGGACTCCCCTGAAAGGATTAAGTCTGTAGTAGTCTTGAAGAGACCAGATCCTCTTCGTTGGCAGAAGGTAATCAAGTCGAAATTGCTTCAACAGCATAACATACACTAATTTTGTTCTTGTATACACTCTTAACACTATTTATCTCGGCATAACTGATAATAATTTTTGTTATTCTGCAGTCGCCAAGGAGGGATTGTTGCAGAGTTATGCCATCACACACCAACTCTACGCTGTACTTGTGGGTGGGAAACTGCCGAGACAGGGAGATCAGTGAATTGGTCCAGCAATAGGATCCATACTTTTGTTTGATTTTGCTTATGCTTTTCAAGATTCAGGGAGCAGTACAGGAAGAATGAAAGCCAAGCATATAAACGGAAACAGAACTCAGAAAATCTAGTTTTGATAGCCTTAGTTTAAAGCAGAAGTTCCATAGAAGCAAAATTTTGAAGCCAGAGAACTAATTATCTTTTCTATGTAAATTTCATACGAAAACATTGACAAGCAACAATTATCTCCACAAACAATTTAGTTTCATAAGCTCTTCACCTCATCTTATATTAGATTCTTAGTAGTATCTCAAGCAAACTAATTTTCTATTCTACTGCTTCTTCACTGCAAGATCTTCCAAGACAGTTCCAATACAGAAGAAATGAATCTTCCCTAATCAGTTTTATTCAGCTTATAACTTTCAGTTTCATTATACCTTGTGAGCTTCTGCGGAACAGATGCAACCAAATATGTATCGGATGCCAGAATCGCAAATTCAACATGAGTATTGTTAAGAGCAAGCAGCTTTTCCATCTCATGTATTGCCACAATTCTGCCGTCCTCAATCACCACATTTACTGATTACAGACAAAAGTGAAACATACAGAAGGTAGTTAGAGATCAATCAAGACAGTTCTGCACAACTAAATCCACTTATATTCTGGCTATATATGGAGGACAATCGCGAAGAAGTAAGTGATGAAAGAAAATGCATCAATTAGTTCTCGAATCTAACCAGCTTTTTGAAAAACCTGAGCTGATAGAAAATAATTTAATTTATTTTCCACACTTAAAACATTTTCTTCACATTCAAACAGAACTACAACATGGACAGGACCGGACAAGTAGATGCAAAGATTTAGTAAGTAAAGACTCGAAACCATGATTTCATGCTTTATGATACGTAATAAGCTGTAATTGGCATCTATATTTATCTTCTATATTATGTTTTGACAATATGAATTTATTACTTCTTGTTATAAATCACCTTCTCTAAGGAAAAAGAAAAATAACAAAACAAAACATCAAGCTCACGGGCAGTAGTAGGTCGTTTCCCATATAATCTCAAGAGGCAAATACTTGAGCAGGAAGAGCTAATTACTCTATGAAAGTATAAGAAATTTAGAAACGACGTCAAAATAAGAACCGATGCAACTCGCAGAAGAATTTTATGACAGAATCAGTTCAACATTATAAGAAAACAAGAACAGCCGTTGAAGAGACAATTAAGTGCAACAAAAACAAAGTGAAAAACAAGTGTTACAAGTTTGGTGCGAGTGAAACGATACCTGGATGAGAGAACAACCAGAGAACGGAGAAGCAGAGGAACACAGTGAGAGGAATGGCGTGCAACCACTTCTCTGCCAACGGAAATAAGCGGCAACGTCGAATCTCCCTCCTCCCTGATTGCCCCGAATAGAGGGGAAACTCACCAAAATTCCAATCCATTATCGCCGAAGAATATTGCTCCTTTCTGTCGCCGTTGGCGGTTACAATCTTCTGGTTCCCGATTTGAGCTTGGAGATTCGAAGAGAGAATGAATTTTGTTCCGGAGTTTGATTTTCTAGCTTTATTGGTGCTTTCTTTTCTAACAATTGTAAATGTGTGTCTCTCTCTCTATATATATTAATTAGACTAATTAGATCTATAATTAATTTAATTTATTTTTCTAAATGGTATTAAGATTAAGTGGACTCCTCTCTGGTCATGGAGGAGGAATGTGATCGTTCTTTTAAGACTTCTGTAACAACTTTTGAGCGGGAAAGCAATGCGCGTGCAACCAAACCTCGGTAAGAAAATTAGTGTGGCAAAAACAGTAATCCAACGACGCCGTTTTGTTGCGTCCCTCCCACTATGAGTTGCTCGTTCAAAATTTCGTAGGGTCGGATTCATGGGTCTTATATGCTCCGGTTGGGTTGGGTTTTGGTACCCGTACCTGGTTCAACCCGACACGTAAACAAAAGCAAACAGAATGTTTCCCTTTTGGATTATGAATTCAGATCCAAAGAAAACCACGATCCTGTTCTGGCTAGACATGGCAGATTGTTCAATTCAGACCAAGACTATCTTTAACACGATAAAGATCAAAATCAGGTTAGGATCATTCCCAGAACTGAAGACTAAACCGACCTGTATTCCATATCTAATCCAGGCAATCAAATACCCTTAAAACACCCATATCAGAACATAAAACACAAAATGAAGATCATACCAAGAACATTATTTTTCAGATTAAGAATGTGTTGAAAGAAATCCAAATTTCAAGACCATCAACAAGCTCATGGATTAGAAAATGGTGGCTAAACTATTATTTATAGGAATGTAGTTTCCTAGACAGAAGCATCTTACATACAAGACCCCAGGCTCAAATGTACACCCATGGGAGGCTGAGAAGAGGAAGAAAAGAGTAAATGGCAACAAATA
Organism: Carica papaya; assembly: GCF_000150535.2. Next base: position 132,503 of record NW_019014553.1, read on the forward strand.
AAAGAAGCTGTTTTCTTTTTTTCTTTTTCTTTTCCCTGCTCCTTTTTACCGATCCTACAAACGACCAACCGTGTGTAACTTTCTTTCAGTTTGCAACTTTACCACTTCAGCAAGATGAAACAATCGGTAAAGAAGAAACTTCTTTTTCTTGAAAGAAAAAGAAAAGGATGAAGTTTCCTATATTTTGTCAGATTGAGGTTGTGAATGAGATCCGCCTGTTATCCCCTGTGATACAAGAATTGATAACAGGCACTGCAAAAAGGTATTTACCATCTTTTATTGTTCCTAATTTATCGACCTCAGTTTCTCTGGGATCCTGTACTAGCACCTAATCTTCTATCATCAGCCCTATTTGCTTCCGAATGTGACGGGTTCCTTCTGGAGCTTTGGACTGGATGAGTTTGTGGGTCATATTTCTGCGAAGCGAGGTAATTCAGAGCCATAACTACATCAGAGATTACTGGCCGCATATTAGGCTGCTCCTGAACACACATTGCAGAAATAGCCAGAGCTTGATATAAACCTCTTACGGGATATTGACCTTGGAGCAATGGATCGACCATTTGTGAAAAACTCCTTCGATCTTTGAACAAGGGCCGGGCCTGCAATCAAACATTAAACTCTATTCATAAACTACCTTTGGATAATAATTATTCTCCTCTTGATTAACTTCCAATCCAATATATCTACTACATTTTCCCAGAACAGATAAAAAGACACTAATTTTTTATATAAGATTTTCTTTAGAGACAAATTATGACTAAACAAGCCAATATACACGTATCAAAGCAGAAAACTGAAAGATTTAACCTGCAATTACTATAACTCAAAACTTGGGGCAACAAACAGAAGATAGGCATCAAAAGTAGCGCATTGTGGTCCATTAGATTTATTTCTTGTCCTATTCTTTTCACTAAATATGCATACTATATAGAATTGGATCAAAATTTGTTGAATCACTTCCAACCAACCTACAATTTCATGAAGATGGTTTTCTAATTCCTACTTGGATAAGAATTAGAAATTTATCCCTAAGGGATACAAGTATTCAACATATTGAAGCTAAACTTGATGACTTGCCCTATGTTTCGCAGCGAGACGACATTGTGCAAAACCTTAGCTAGTTTACAACAGATGTTCACATAATTGTTATCTAAACTGTACGATAAACTTGAAAAGAAAAAAATGGGAGAAAACATACTCATGATTTTACAATGCCTGGCAATCATTCCAACAAGATATTTAGAGGAAACTCAGATTACAGAAATATAGAGCTAAAAGAAGTGAATAAGAGGAACTCTTACCCATCCAACCAGATTCTGCTCCTTATGCTCTCTTGTATTATCAATTGCTTTCCTTCCAGTAATGAGTTCCAAAAGCACAACTCCAAAGCTATATATATCTGATTTAAAAGTTAGTTGACCTGTCATGGCATAGTCCGGTGCACAATACCCGTATGTGCCCATAACCCTTGTAGATACATGCGTCTTATCCCCACTAGGGCCAACTTTAGCCAAACCAAAATCAGATAATTTTGGGTGATATCCCTCACCAAGCAAGATGTTTGAGCATTTCAGATCACGATATATAACGGGTGGCTTCATTTTTTCATGCAAATACTCCAAGCCCCTTGCTGCACCAGCTGCTATTTTCATCCTCGCATTCCAATCAAGTGGTTTCCTACCAGGTAGAAAATCTAACACCAATAAAAGCAAACAAAGAAAAGAAAGATGTTAAAAAAAATAAACAGCATAATGGTAAAAGATGCTACTAAAAAACCCATACAATTATATATCATTAGAATGATAATGGTGGAATACTGATTAGAAACTTACATACCATGTAAATGGTTTTCCAAGGATCCTAATGGCATGTACTCGTAAACCAAAAGTCTCTGATCACCCTCAGCGCAAAATCCAATCAATTTTACAAGATTAGGATGGTCAGCTAGACTTAACGTCAATACTTCAACTACGAATTCCCTGATCCCTTGGAGTCCATTTCGGTCAAGCTGCTTGATAGCAACAACCTAGCCACCAATAATAACAAAAATATAGCCTCAACACCAACTTGTGTTATCAAAGATTAAAATGAACAAGCACTGAACTTTAGCTCATTAAGTTCAGGTGATCAATTCCAGACCCAAGTGACATCAGAGAAGCTCATGACAATAGATAGTTCATCTTAAATAACATCTGAGAATAAAACTGAACCACACGAACCAACCTGGTTGATTTTCTCCAGGTGCCCCTTGTAAACCTTGCCAAAACCTCCTTCTCCCAAAAAACAATCTGACCTAAAGTTCCCTGTTGCTGCAGCAAGCTCTTCAAAGGTGAATGTCTCTGCCCTCTTTCCAGTGCTTTTACCATCCTTAGAAACCTCATCTTTCAAATTCAAATTCTTGACATCTAAAGACAATTGGTCGTCCTTAGAGAGCTCCTGTTTATCTACATTCCTATATGGACTGACTTTCATTGTATCTGTAACACATCCACATACAAACAAATAAAAAAAGGAATAAGAACAAAGAAAAAGACATAAGAGATAATGCACATGGGGAGGGAAGGCCAAAAAATTACTTCAATATAACTTTTACAAAAAGTGTCTCCAAAAAAAGATTACAATCATGCAAAATTTAAAAGCAAACAAAGAAGATACACGGACAAAAAAGAACCTCAAAGGACAGGTTTTTGGACTACGGATTGGCTTCCTTCTCATCATGCAAACAAACACGGCATAATAGCTATATAAACACCAAAACAAGCATTACTACATAGGGAACTATACTGTCTAATCAAGTAGGAAGATTAATGATTGGTGTAATTTGACTACCATTTCACACAATCAAAGCTGCCAGTTCTCTAATAACTTACTCAGAAAGAAGATGAAGATCAACACCGCTTGACCTAAAATTAAACTGAAGAGAGCGAGAGACAGGGAGAGAACCCAAACAACAGAACATTAAGTGAATGCATAGAAAATGGAAAAATGTAAATTTCAATAAAGAAAACTATCAAGAATCAAAAACCAACAAAAAACTAACCCAAAATAGACTGAGGAAAAAATAAACACGAATAAAGAAATTTCAGAAAAGAAAAAAGGCGACTTTATTTTTTAATCTAAAGAGAGAAAAAAAAAATAACCCAACAAAAATCAATTTATCCATCTTTATCAATCTGGGAAAGAACAAATATCACAGAGAACAACCCATAAGAAATGAGGGAAAGCTCGAGAAAAGGAAAATGAAATTAAAGACCAAATACAACGCATGTAGTTTCAAAAATTTTCAAAATCTTATCAAAATAAAAAAAAAAAAAAAGAACCTGAACTAGGTTGCGTTTGATCATCGCGTTTGTGGCTATTACTGTTGTTGCCGACGATATTTTTTTTGCTCTTATTCTTCCTCCTACTGTTGCTGTTCTCTGATTGATTGCTTGAACTTCCAGAGCAACCAAAGCAACCCATAGTAATTACAAAAGAATTTTCCCCCTCTTTCTTTCCTTTTCCTCGGCTGTTCGGAGAAACCAGGACCCAAACACCCGAACAACTTACAAAATGGGATAGAAAAAGAAAAGAGGGCTGCAGAAAACCTTTAGAGAGAGAACAGAGAAAGAAAAAAAAAAAGAAAAAAAAAGAGCAAGTGAGAGAATGTATGATACGTTTCGATGGTTCTTTTAAGGAGTGCTTTATATTTCCGGATTGAATTGACTGCAAACCGGATCATAGTAATTAATCAACTGGACTAATTAAAAAGGACCACGTGTCCTGTTTTCGTCATCCTCAACGCGTCGGTGATAAATCCAGTGCGAAGCAGGTGTTAACTTGAACGAAGCTTGACGCGCCACGTAGTCACGAGGCTGCGCGGTCAAAGTATCTACCAGACGGTGTCGTATCTCGCTTCCTTTGAGCAATGAAACAGCTACTTTCCCGATGACGTTGCGAGCTATCATTGGCCCACTGTGATTGGGTAGAAGCCTGGTTTTCGCTTCGTATCTTTGTCCTCTTTATTTTCTAGAAGTAAAATGTTTTTTTCGTTTTCTGATTTTCTCTCCTCGCCGTTTAGGCTTTTTTATTTTTCTTTTTAAATATTCAATATGCTGTCCTTTATCACCCGGCGGTGACGTATGCATCACCCGGGCAGCCTTAGTCGCCGTCTGATTTAATTAAAAAATATTTTGAGACACGAAGGTCAAAACGCGGACCCACCTCGATGTTTACGTAGGATATGGGCCCCGCTCACTGACCTACGCGGTTTTCCATTTAAGATTTTAACGGTGATCCACGCGTTTAAAGCTCACCCACCAAGATGAAGAGAGAAAATAGACGAGCGAATAAGGGAACGACTCGTTTGGGAACTTGAATGTTGGGAAACAGGTGATCGCCGCTCGCATTTAAAGTTAACAGTGGTTTTCAATTTTGACCAAACGCCATGGTTTGGTTTTAACGAGGAAGAGGAGATTTCCTTCATAAACATTTATAATGAGAAGGAAAACTATAAAGATGCCTTGGAAAAAAGCACGATAATTTTGATTGTTAATAATAATAATCAGAAATACAAAATATATCTAAATTAAATTAATTTAAAATTTTTAAAAGGGTAAAATTTTCATACTTTTAATTTTACAAAATGCATCATCATTGGTTAAAAAATTTAATAATAACTAAATAATTATTTTATTAACGAATTAATTAATCATAGACTACTTCAAAAATTAGTATTTAACTTAATACTCCTCATTCAAAATATTACTATAAGAAATATAATTTTTTATAAAATATTATAATTAAATTATATAATGCCAAATTGTGTATTATAAAGTTATTACGACATGAATCATACCGAACCTTTTTTTTTTTAAATTATTGGATCGAGTTTTATTTCTATCTTGGTTTCTCTTGTTTTAAAAGTTAGAATCTCTCTAACTCTCCTTCTTTTTTTCTAATTTGTTCTCAACTAATTTGACTATGCCAAATTAAATATTTTCAAAATGTGTTTAGATTCCCTACTCTTAGTTTAAAAAAAAAAATGAATGAAAATTTAATTTAATATTTATTATGTTCAAATTTGTTCGCTACAGACACTTTATTTTATTTTTTATAAAAATTTATTTTTGTGATGTTGGAAAATGTTTTTTCAATAGTGAGTTTTGGTCATATTTTAAATTGCAAACTAAATTATTTTAACAATTTGATGAAATATTTTTATGGAAATTATATATTTTAATGGAATTTTCTGGTTACAACACCAACCAAAACACTTTTCCGTGCTTTTCTCTATTTTCCATATACACAATCATTTATATCTTGGAAAAACTAAATGAGTAGACAAAATTTGATTGGTAGTTTGGGAAATAAATTATTGACTTTAATTTAAAGGCCAATTTTCAAATGAATTTGCCTCCTTATATATATATATATATATATATATTTAAATATCACTATTGTTTGACAAAATTAATATATGAAATATGTATAATTACATCAAAATAAAAATATAAAAATATATATATAAAAATTTTACATAATTTGATAGTATATAAATATCTACATGCAGGATTAATAAAAAATATTATTATATAATATAAGAATACAATACAAAATTAGTAAATCTATTTATAAATATATTAATAGAGTTTTTTATAAGCAATATTTTTATAAAATATATAAATATAAATAAAATTTATGTAAATCATTTTTTATAATATAAATAAATATTATAAAATTTCAAAACATATCAACAATTATAAATACGAATTAAACTTTCAATTTGTCATAAGTGAAAAATACTACTCGGACTCAAAATTCATCATGCTGCAATGAATTCGAAGAGTTAATGTTTGTATTTAAAAATAATTAAATGTGATTTGATTTGATCAAATCTGGTAATCAGATCATCTTGTTCGTATATTAGAATGTATGATTATATAATATTGTACAAAAATAATTTATATTTAATTTTAAAAGAACCATCAAAATATTTTTCATCCTACACGTGTCTAAAACTCCAGCGAAGTAAAACCGCCCAAGGCCAGGAGATCAAGGTCGGTCCACCATAATCATACATTAATAATACTTTATAATTGCATGGTTCAATTAGTGACCACGTAAAAACAAATAATAAATTTTATTTAACCAAATAAAATAAATAATAAGGTTAAATATAACACATGTAAAACCATGATTAACATGCCAAAAACACTTGGCAAAATATTATAGACTTAATGTTATAATATATTTCCAAACTTTGTACTAATTTCTATTCAAAATTTAATGAATTTTAACTTATCAATTATTTATTTATGTTATTGTCTTAGTGCAAATCATATATATTATTATATAAATTAAAATATAATATTGAATTTTATTATTATTTAATTTACTTTATATATGAATATCAATCACAACATAAAAAATTTTAGTTTATTAAATAGATAATGAAAACTTTATTCTTACAAATGTCAAAAGAGAAAATTTAATCCAGTAAATGTAAAAAATTAATCATGTAATTTGTTTATGTATATAGTTAAATTAAATTCAGTTATATTTTAATTTTATAACCACATATAAAAAAATTTATCATGTGTTAAGAAATTAATCATAAAAACAATTATTATGAAATTAACTTAGAATTAAAATTATATATCTGCTGAGTTTGTGCGCTTATTAACTTAAAAATTTTATGTACGAATAAAGAAAATTGTGGTAACATATAAATAATAAGCGCATGAAAAAAGTGTACGAATATATAAATAATATATTATTTTTTTATTAATTTAAAATTTAAAAAGTCATCAGTTAGATTTATGAAATAAAGTTAATTAGTCGTATTAACCAAAAGCTAACATGTAGTGCTCTTTGGATAATTAATTAATAAGATTAAATTAAACATCATGACAGGCATGAAGATTTGAATGTCTATCATGACCATTCAAACACTCCACGTGTTGCCGAGTAAGAGGATGATTGGATCTTAATCAAGATTAATTGTGGATAATAATCATAAAATAATATAATTATTGATAATAATCACAGCGCACCAAAATTGAAATAGTAATTATCAAGTGATGGCAAGATGTGACGACCTCGTGGCAAAAGTTTAAGGATATGGTGACCTCATTTCGTTGTCTTCATTAGGGAAATCTTTATAATACAATGTCTTAATACTTAATAGCTTTATAATTTTATTTAAATATTAATAATAAAAATTTTAATTTTTATTGATTGGAAAAATAAATGAAATTAAATATTATTTTAAAATTATTTTATTTGAATTCTCTCCTCCTTCCTTCAACCTCGAAAAGAGATATAAACTAAAAGAACACAGCTGGATCTGATACGAGATCTGTGAGATTTGGTGACTGAGGGAGCCGCCGGGAAACCAACTGAATTTTTCTTCACAGAAAGTTTCTTCTTCAATTCATGGTGCAGTATAGCTGGTTCAGTAAATAAAAGTCAATTGATTAGTTGACTTTTATTATTATTTATAACAAAATAGCTGGTTTTCCTTTGCGAAAAATTAGCAATTTAATTAAATTTTTCTTGGTTTTCAAAAAAATTAATTAATTTTTGACAGACCAAAGTTGACATAGGTGTTAATTATTATGAAGAGTAGGCTACTGTACCTTTTTTTCTGAATTCCCTGCTTTTGTAAACCCACCCACATCCAGATAATACCTTTCTTGGGTTGTGAAGAAAATGAAATTAATTAAAACTCATATAATCACATTTTAATTGTGTGTGTGTGTGTGTATATATATATATGTTTATCCCTTCAATTAAAAACTAGGGAAATCAGAAAAAAGGTTTAAAGTTCGAAATTAGATATAGAAATCAGGAGAGATAAAATTTTATTTAATTATTATTAATTATAAATTTAATCCATGTTACTTTCGCTAAATAAATTACTGAAACCCACTTTTGGAATTAAACCCAAAACCAAGGTACTCCTTTTATTTAATTGCCAGCCCAAATCATGAATGGCCCAGCTCAAGCTCAAGGCCAGCCTATTATCCATTAATCCAAAACTGAAGGATGTGGGGCGCGCGCAAAGGTGAAACAATAAGATAACAAGAACACAAATGAAATAAAAAATAATTAAACTGCAAAAACGTAATAAATGTTCAGGATTCACATTACTTACACAAATAACTTAAAGTACCAAATACGTTATGAAATTCACTCTTTTGAAAGAAACACAAGAATAAGGAAATAAACGGAAAATAAAGAAATATAGCATTTACTCGCAATGTTCATGCGGATCGGGCTCTGGAACCCGTTCCTCATGATCTGAAATGGTTAAGTAAAGGATGAGTTACACTAACTCAGTGATGATATCACACTATATCATTGACACATAAGTAAATATTGGCATAAAATCAAAACACTAATGGGAACTTAATTTAAATCAATACATTTATTAAAAATAAGACCATTTACCGTTCACTTATCGCAGTGGGATTCATGAAAATAACATATGCAGACAATAATATCATACAGCATAATTTTATGTAAAATCAGTAATATAGCACATATAATAAGTCTATATACATCGTTAATAAACCAAACAATAACTGTCATATTTTTTACCAGCTTACTAGTATCCACGAGGGTTCATAGGGATCTCCGCGCTACACGCGAATCATTTTCTTTAATAATCTCAATTACAAACCATCCCCATACCCCGTCCGGTATGAGTACCAAATTATTAAACCTCAATACCCTGTCCGGTATGAGGGTAAAGCAGGCTGTTTCCATACCCCGTATGGTATGAGTGCTAAATTATCATGTCTCTATACCACGTCCGATATGAGACAACCTTCACAGTAGGGTTTCCTATGTACCTGGTCCGTCTACCATCTCTCAGGATATCCAATAAGGCTGCTGTCTTCATCTATTTATTTTTCCACACAACCTTCTCGTTGTCCGTTAGTCTCTATTTTCCAAATCAACCATAATCACATAAGTAAACAAATATGCATAAGGGAATATAATCATATCTCAATTTTTCAACTAAACGGTGGTCACGTAAGGTTGTAATACATGCATTCAAATCATAAAATTGATAAATCAAATACTATCATGCTTTTAAACTGTAAAATAAATCAACAGAAATCAATAGAGAATAATTTCCAATTCTGTCTCCATTAGCAATCTGTAATCAATTATGTACATTTATTAAATTCGCACAAAATACTATATTATTATTTATTTAAACTTCAATTTTATGATAGGGAATAGTGTGAGCGATCCTTACTTAATTTGATGTCCGAAAAGCTAAGTTGTCGGAAAAGCTCTGGTGCGGTGGCGGGTGGTGGCGATGTCTTCCAGCGGCCGGGTCTTTTTTTTCGGCAAGGGGGTTTGATGGCTAAGGTTAGGGTTTAGTGTGAATGGGGGTTATTTATATCCATATGCTTTTGATACGGGCCGTCCATCATGTTTGATATGGATCGTCCGATCGGATTAAATATGGAGTGAATCGGAACCGTTCATCGAGATCCAATCTGGGCTATCCATTAGGATCAACTTTGGACTGTCCGATCGCGTTTAAATCTAACTGTCCGATCATGTTTGGGGAGGGAATGCATCTGGACCGTCCATGCGTGCAGGAACAGACTTGAGCCGTTCGATTGCGGGCATGTGGATCGCCCGCGTGGCCTCCTGCATGGCACTGCGTCAGCATCCGCTGCAATGTGGCGCGTCCTGATTTGCCGAGCCTGCTGACCGGGCGTCTAACGTGGCGAAACTTCTCTAAATTATATTTTGACATCTGTTTTCTAATTTTTCTTTCAAAAATTCCCCCAGAACCCAAATTTTCACCAATTTTTCCCAAAATTGTTTTCAAGTTAATTCTCCATCAATTTTAATTCTTTTTTACTCTAAATTAAAATTAAAAAAATTGAAAAATTAAGAATTTACATTTATAATTAAACCCTAAATTACAAAAAAAAATTAATTTAGGGTGTTACATTTGAATATGGAGGTGTTTTTGAAAAAAAAAAACTAAAAACAGTGGGCTAAATTGCAAAAAAAAAGTTTGACCACGTGGGACGACACAGTCAGCAACTCGAGCAAACCAAAGCACACCATGTGCTTTTCCATAGGGATAGATGTAAAACTAACTAAAACTGGTCAGGTTGATGCAAACTATCGTTGTGGGCAGTGAAGCCTGCACTGGAGCAACGCGGCATTGCAGTACCGAAATCCCTAAAATTGGCCAAAAAGGGTTTTCAACACCGATTTTGGAGTTTTAAGGGTATTTTTAGATATGTTACAAATATTTTAATTTTTGTAGGAAAAATTCAGAAAACACGGGACCCGTTAAGAGGCGTAATAGATAGTACGACATTTTAAAATACTGATTCGGGTAAGGATCTCTCATCTTATTATTTATTACGGTAAATTGAGGATTAATATTTGATAATTGTGTATTTGGTGAAATTAAAAAATTTCTAAAAATTATTACAGGTCACTAGTGGAGCCGAAACCAATTAGTTCATATTCGTCTTGATTCCCTTCTTATTTTTTTGTACTGCTTAAATTGCTTACTATTATATTATACGTATTACATTGATAATTTTGATGGTCTTCTCAATTATTTGGTTTATTTGGTTCCTCCTGTATTATTTATTTGGTTATCTGGTTACTTGGGTATTCGGTTATGTTAAACTATATCACTCACTTTGATACCATTTAAATTAACTTGTGAATATGTAATGAGATGTTGGACTACGTTTGATGGTTATTTGGACGATAAAAATCTATATAAATGAAAGTTTACTGGGTATCTTGAGAAAGGGTGGACAGACCCGGTATATAAAAAATCCTACCGTAGACATTACCTCAGTCGGACGGGGCTGAGAAGTCTCATACCGAAAGGATTTTAGGAGATATGGTTCACTCTCATATCGAACGAGGTAT
>NW_019014553.1:145247-156894 GCF_000150535.2 Carica papaya
TATAGTACCTAATAATTATTAAATAAAATTTTATAATCTTAACTATTGAATTATCGTGTTAATTCAAATTTAACTAATTTATATAAGTAGAAAAACTAACTTATAATCATATCAATTTTTTTTTACTTAAAGAGAGAAAAAAATTTAATTTCCTTGGTAGATATTAATCAAACTCAAACAAGTATCACTTGATCCGTAGATTTAATAAAACAAGAATAATAATGGTCTCTTGGAAGTTCATGAATTTCGTCTATAGAAAAATTAAATTACCTATACGTAAAATACGTGTGTATTTGGAGCAATTGATAGTTTGTATTTATCCCTAAACTTTTTTCGTATATTTTATATTTTTTAATTTATTAATTATGAGATATATAAAAAATAGATAATAATACTATCAAGTAATAAATAATACTTTGAAAGAAAAATCTCAACAACTAAGGATGAGAAATTTATGACTTCTACTGGAGTAGCTTATGGAATGTGATGAACGCTTTTCGATTAGGTTACCTTGGATATTAATATGTTTTTTTTTAAATTTTAAAAAAAAATTTAATTGATATAAAATATTTTTTTATTAAAATTATAAAAATTTATTGTAATAAAAATTAACTTAATCAATATAATTTTACTAACACATTATTATGTTAAACATTAGATTCATTAAATCAAACATTACGAATCAATAATTACTAATTTATACTATATAAAAAAAGAAAAAACAAATTCTACATTGTCACTAAGACTTAAACTTGTGATATTCAAATAAATTATTAAAATTTCAATCACTAAATTGTTATATTAATGGTAAATTTGACTTAATTATGTTAAAGCATATGATCATAAAAATCAAACAGATACCACTTGACCCATGAATCTAATAAAACGAGGGAAAAAAAAAATCGTTGTTCATTTGAAGTTCATGAATTTCGTCTACAAAATTTAAATAGCAAATTAAATTGTGTATACGCATGGTTTTCTAATTAAATCTGAATTAGAAATAAAGAGCAATTTTAAGAGCAGTTTTACAATAATATTGAAAAAAGAAATAAAAAGTAAGTTCAATAAAAATCAATACCCAATCATATTTTTGATAAGTTTAAATGCAAAATTATTTTGTAGTCTTTTAAAATAACTTTAAATTTTAATAAAAATTTACATATGGAATTTTAAAAGTTATTTGCACCGAATATACAAGTTCTGTGATAGTGCGCATAAATATCATTTTTATTGCTTAGTTTTAGAGCATAATTAGGTCATTTACGGCCAAATTTAATGAATTTTTGTAAAAACCTAGAACCTTTGATAAAATAAAATCAGAATTTAAATACGAAAGTGTATAATAACGATAGGGTTTATATTCCTTATACATAAATTAGTATACTCAATAGGGTTACAAAAATATCTCTTTCTCAGCGGTTTATAAAACAAAAAATATAATAACATATGAAAATAGTAAATAAATGTTGTAGGGAGGTTAACCTCCACTAACTCTTGATAGAATCCGGAGGACACCTACTCACAGTCCTTCTACTGATTAGGATTTGGATTTTAGTTTTCTTGATCTGAAATGGTTAATAGGGGCAGGGGTGAACTACACTACACTAAAAAGAATATCACATTACTCACCGATATAAGAACCGAAGGTTGGTAAAAATCATAAAAATAACCAATTAAGCTCTTAATTTAGGTAAATTCATTTATCATAAGGAAAATCATTTATTGCATACTTTCCGTTGCAAGATTTCCAAAATCGACCTATAAAAACAATAACTAAAATAATATTATGATATCATATTCAAATTGCATACTTATCATTGCGAGATTTCCAAAATCGACCTATAGAGACAATAACTCAAATAACATTATGATCGCATATTCAACGCATGTTGAGATCCTTTCGAATGAATGTGTTTCAAGCTCTTATGGTAGGTATAGATATGAAAAGTCTCTCCATACAAGTAATGGCATCAAGTTTTCAAGGCGTGGATAATCGCGATAAATTCTAAATCATGGGTGGGGTAGTTTTTCTCATGATTCTTCAACTGCCTAAACCCATAGGCTACGACATTCCCATGTTATATCATAACACAACCCAACCATAGGTATGAGGCATCACTATAAACTGTATATCTACATGTCCCACTCGGCAAGGCCAACACAAGTGCAGTAGTTAACCACTTCTTTAGTTCTGAAAAACTTTTTTCATAGTTCTCGTTTCATTCAAACTTGATGTTCTTTTTTGTGAGTTGAGTCAAAGGAGCAGCTAGACTAGAAAATTCTTCTACAAACTTGCTGTAATAACATGTCATTCTGAGAAAGCTACAAATCTCCTTGACCGAGGTCAATTTTTCCCAACCAAGCACTGCCTCAACTTTTTCGGGGTTCAGTGACACTCTATCCCTGGATATGATGTACCCTACGAAGGTAGTCTGCTCGATCCAGAACTCACATTTACTCAACTTTGCATATAACTTCTTTTCTTTGAGAACCTGCAAAACTTGAGTCAGATTGTGAGCATATTCCTCTCTGTTTTTTTGAATAGAGTAGGATCTCATTGATAAATACAATGACGAACTGATCTAGAAATTTTCTGAAAATCCTGTTTATCAAATCCATAAAGATGATTGGTGCGTTGGTTAGTCCAAATGGCATGATTAGGAACTCACAGTGTTCGTACTTAGTTCGAAAAGCTATTTTGGAAATATCTTCTGCCTTGATCTTTACTTGATGGTAACCTAAATGTATGTCTATTTTGAAGAAGATATGGACACTCTACAACTGATCAAAAAGGTCATTGATCCTGGGGAGGGGGTACTTGTTCTTAATAATGACCTTGTTAAGTCCTTTGTAGTCAATATATAACCTTAACGTCCCATCTTTCTTCTTTGCAAAAATAACTCTAACACCATAAGGGGACACACTATGTCGGATGAACCCACTATCTTGCAATTTATTTATATGTTTTCTCAGCTACTCCATCTCAACACGACTCATACGGTAAGGAGGAATCGAGATAGGCTGGGTGTCTGGCTGAAGATCTATGGTGAATTCAACTTTTCTATCCACTGACAATCCGGATAGTTTATCAGGAAACACATTCAGAAAGTCTCAGACTATCAGAATCTCTCGATTATAAATTTTTTTATTAGGTTTGCCTAATTAGAGAAAATAACGGAGTTAAAGTACTTTGTAATATGAAAATTGCCATGAGGGAATAATATTTAAAAATTTTATTAATTTGTAATGACTCTTCATTAGAAGAGTTGAATACAAGTTTTTTATGAAAATAATCTACAGTGGCGTGATACGTTATTAGCTAGTTCATTCATAAGATTACATCAAAGTCCCCCCGTGTCAATCTCTATTAGGTTTATACTCAATTTTTTATATGCTATATGTATGATACAAGCTCTGTATATAACCTCCCCTAGTAGTGTTATACTTCTAGGAATAGACATAAACAACACAGAATTAAGTTTTTCAGGTAATACATTCAAGTTTGGTGTAAAAGAATGTGAGACAAATGAATATAAGGCACCAATATCAATCAAAATATGTGCAAGATGATTACAGATAGTGTACGTACTCTATATCACGTATAACTTGGTTTCTGCATCTTGCTGAGTGAGGTTGTAAGCTCTGCCCTGAATGGAAGGTCTGGCCTGGTTCTGATTCTTTGGTCACTCTTTCACGTAGTGCTGGGCACTCAAGTATTATTGAGGCGATAGCAGGGTCAGTCCCTATAATCCTTACCACAGTGCTGGCAAGTCCTACCGTGTCCTGTTACCAGAATTTGAGGAGGAGCCTGAGTCACTGATATAGGTCTCTTATTATGCTGAACAGGTGCAGTGGGTGCTGGACTGTGGTGTGAAACCGGGGGCCTGAGGTTTCCCACTGCTGGAGAAAAAATGCAAAGGTTTATCACTACTAGTTGTGCTTTGGCCAGAACGCTTGAGTAAGTACTGAGCTCGAACACATGTAGCTGCTGTCTAATCTTAGGATGAAGGCTTCACTCAAACTTCTTTGCCTTTCTGCCTTCATCCATCATGCTCACAGGGGAATACCGGCCTAACTCTAAACTTTCGGGCATACTCTGATACAGTCATATCACCATAGACTAGATGTATAAACTTATTTTTTTAGATGTCGGAGATGCTTTAGGAGGTACTCTGCATTGAAGGCTATTAGGAACTGCTCCCAAGTGACTGGAACGGATAGAGTGGCCTGCTTGAGGTGTCGCCAGTGATTTGCTTCTCCCACCAGCATGTAGGTGGCAAGTATAACTCTTTGTTCGGGAATCACCTCAAGTGTAATACCCAAAAATTTATTTGAATATTACAAATTAATTTTCAAGTATTACACCAAGAGTCGTGAAAGGCTTATCTGTCTCAGCTAACCAATACTTAGCCTCTTTAAAGAAGGATGCCCCTGCAAAAATAGATGGATATAGTCTTTTGTACATCTCAATGTAGCTTGAGTCCATCATGGGTGAAACTGGGTCCTGTGAAGGAGGGACTGAATTATGCTGGGGAGGGATCAGATGGCCCTGTGATGGTACTGAATGATACTATGGAGGAGCAGGATTGTACCGGGGTGGCTTAGGATCCTTCCGCTGCAGGGGTAGCTCAAACTGTGGCAACAAAGAGGTCAGGTAGCTCTCTCCTTTCCTCCCGAGCCTGCTGGGTAGCGATGAGTCTCTCCAGTATTTCAAATAGTCGATCAACATCCTCTCGAGGCGAACCCTTCTGGGCTACTCAGTTTAGTTGGGGTCTTGCTCTCCTTATCTATCTGTACTTGTATTTCACAATAAATAGTTGATCGATAATTCATTTTTTTGGTGTTTCCTTGGGTCTTTGTGTAAGGAATAATTCCGAGGAATGCAGTTCTAATACCAATTGTAAAAACCAAGAATCTTGGATAAAATAAAATTATAATTTAAATGCAAAAGTGTATATTAATATTATGATTTACATTATTTACACATAAATTAGCATGTCCAATATGGCTACAAAAATATCTCTTTCACAGCAGTTCATAAAATAAAAAACGTAATAATATATGAAAATAGTAAGTAAATGTTGTAGGGAGGTTAACCTCTACTAGCTCTTAATAGGATCCTGAGTGACACCTACTCACAGCTCTCCTGCTGATAAAGATCTGGATGTTATTCTTTTTGATATGAAATTATTAATAAGGGAAGGGGTGGGCTACACTAGCCCAATAAGAATATCACACTACTTACCGATACATGAACCAAAGATTGGTAAAAATCATAAAAATCACCAATGAAACTCTTAATTTAAGTAAGTTCATTTATCATAAAGAAAACCATTTATTACAAACTTACCGTTGCAAGATTTTTAAAATCGACCTATAGAGATAATAACTCAATTAACATTACGATCTTATATTCAAATTGCATACTTATCGTTGTAAGATTTTCAAAATCAATTTTAAAAATAATAAATCAAATAATAATATGATATCATATTCAAGTGAACAAGAACAATAACTTTTTCATTTTTTTTTATTTTGTTTACTAGTATCCCTGGGGTTCATAGGGGTGTCCTACTACACGTGAACCTAATATCTAAACTCGTCAACTAACTAGCCGTCCCCATACCCCATTCGGTATGAGCGCCAAAAATATCATCCCTTAATACCCCGTCCAGTATGAGAGTGAATCGGGCCGTTTCCATACCCTGTCCGGTATGAGCGCCAAAAATACCATTCTTCGATACACTGTCCAGTATGAGGCAACATTCACGATATGTTTTCATATGTATCTGGTTCATCAACTATTTTCTAGGATATCTAATAAAGCTACCATTCATTAATTTACATGACCAATCAATTTTTCGTTTGCATATTTATTTATAATTTCAATAATCAACCATAAATCATGAAAGACAAATAATATATATATCAAGGAAATACAACTTAATCATTCAACCATTATAGTATATTATTATATATTTAAAGTTGTAAATTTAATAATTAGTTACACATGACAACAAATAAATGACTAACCAGTTTCGACTCAATTGGTAACCTGTAATTATTCTCAAAATTTTTTAAATTATAAAAATACCATATTACCGATTATTAAACTTCAATTGCATAACAAAGAATAAGGTGATGAATTTTTACTCGAATCGACGTCTGAAATACTGAACTTTCTACTGCTCCTACTGGCGGTCCCTAGGTTTTCTGAATTTTTTTGTAGAGATTAAAACACGCTTCACGTAACTAAAAATACCCCAAAAAATTCAAAATCGATGTTAAAAAATTTTTTCGGCCAATTTCAGAATTCCTTCAACAGTGGCACCGCCGTGCTCCGGCAACGGTACCACTACCTGCAATTTGCCTCAGCCTGGCCATTTTCGGCCAGTTTTGGCCTATTTCGACCAGTTTTATACTCATCCCTACGAGAAAACACGTTATGAGATATCAGTTAGCGGAAAAAAAGTCAAAAAATAGAAACCTATCAGTGGCGGGATTTTCTGGTGTGACGGCTCTGCCGGCTCACCCTCGCGGCTGGGCATTTTTATTCGGTCAATCTGTAAAGAATAGAACGGTGAACATGATGGTGGAAAAATCGCACGAAATAGAAAATGGGAAGGGGCTCATCGGAGGTGGTTGTAGGTTTTGCCCACGGCAGCACTGTTGGGCTTTGTCTGCAGTTTTCGACTCATCTGTCGTCCTTTTTGCTCTGATTTGACCATGGGGGTGCTCGGAATTAAATGTCGAGTGGATAGGAGAATTTTTACCTTCTTTTGATGCTCAGAGGTGGCTTCGACGCAGTGGCGGGCGGCAGTCGGCTCCCTTCTCCGGCGACTGGTTATTCTTCTCCGGCGGGGGCCTGGTGTCTAGTGGGTTCGGTGTGATGTCAAATATTAATATATCCATCTTGCGTAAATCTGGGTCGTTCATCGCATTTTGATTTCGATTATCTGATCGCATTTAAAGAGAAAATGAATATGAACTGTTTATCGTGATTTGATCTCGACCGTCCGATTGTATTTAAAGAGGAAACGAATCTGGACCGTTCATTGCATTTAATTGCGACCGTCTGATCGCACTTGATGAGGAAATGGATCCAGACCGTCAACGCACGCGGGAATGCTTTCGGGCCGTCCAATCGCGGGTACGCAGATCGTTAGCGTGGCCTCCCATGTGGCACCAAGTCAATGGGTCTTAACACGCAGCGCACTCCGATTCGTTGAGGCTGCTGACTGGGCGATCCTACGTGGTCAAATTTTTTTAATTACATTCTCACCCCCATTTTCTAATTTTTATTTCAAAAACACCATCCGAACCTATATTTTCACCTTTTTTTCTAAAATTATTTTGAATTTCGTCATTAACCTATTTTTTCATAATTTCACATTAAAATAAATTTTATTAATTTAAAAATTAGATTTTTATATGTTTTTTAAATTTTAAAATTAATTTCGGGCCAAATTCTGGGCCCAGGTATTACATTTACTCCCATTACTGAACGGGGTATGGGGACGACTGATTAATTATTTAAATTATATATTAGATTTGCGAGTAGAGGAACATCCCTATGGACCCCTAGGGATACTGGTAAGTAGATAAAAAAGGAAAGTTATCGTTTCTTGTTCTCTTATGCATGAAAATTAAAAGTAATATGAATATGAGTCTTTATAGGTTGTTTTTGAAAAAACTCATTACGTAAGAATGGAATAGTATGGAATAAACGATTTTCTTTATATTAAATAAATTTACATAAATTAAGGACTCAATTAGTTGTTTTATGATTTTTACCAATCTTCAGTTTTTCGTATCTGTGATTAGTGTAACTCACCCTTTCATTAACCATTTCAGATCAAGAAGACCAAAATCTAGATCTCGATCAACAAAAGGGTTGTGAGTAGTTTACCACCAAGACTCCCTTCAAGTTCTAGTGAAGGTTGTCTTAGGATGTATATTTATTCGCTCTTCCTTTTATTTCTTTAATTACCGTTTGTCTTTTCAGAATAAACATTCTCGTAGCCCTATTGTGCATTCTAAATTATTGTGTAATAAATGTAAAATCTAACTCTATTAATCGCTTCCGCATTTTAACTATAAATTCATTTTCTTTAAAGTTTCGGGTCTTTACAATTGGTATCGGAGTCGCGTTCTTCATAACCATTCCTTAGACAAAGACTTAAAAACCCCAAAAACACAAACTATCGTTCAACTCTTCCTTGTGAAATGCATGTACAAAAATATGATGAGCGGAAGACCCCCACTGAATCGAGCAGCCCGAGATGGTTCGCTTCAAAAGAATGTTGACCGACTCTTTGAGATGCTGGAGATACTTATTTCTGCCCAGCAAGTCCGAGAGGAAATGAGAGAGCTGTCTGACACTCACCCAAGTTTTATACAATTTATTTATTAGAAAAATTAATTTTTAATAAATGTATATTTATTAATTTTATAACATATAAATATTTATTATAATATTTATTATAACATATGAGACGAAGAGTAATAGAGTGAAGGGACTGAGCTTCCTCTGTAAGAGACCATGGAGTCTTGTGAGTCTCCGTGGTAGTGTGATGCAGCCTATTATCCCATTCATCCAAAACGATACCGTTTATGCTCTATGAACTTCTGCATGTGATAAGCATGCAGAGATGAAACAATTACATAGAGGGTTTAGAAGTTATACAATAATCTGCTTCATCTTATTTACATATATATATATATACACACACACCATAAAATAACAAGAACACAAGCTCGTAAGAGCTACAAACATAGATGTACATACACACACACACACACGTACACACTCCATGTATCTAGCTGCAGTTACGTTTCTTTTTATAACTTAATTAGCAGCAATGACCTTTATTTGTTTGTAGATTCATATTATTCTTTTGACATATATATATATATATATATTATTTTGCACACAAATAGTGAGATTATTTAAGAGCATTTTACTTTTGACTCGTAAGATAAGCATCAACATCTCTCACGCCTCTCTCATATGCCTGCAACAATGAGACTGGGTCTGGAACTTTGTCATTCGACTTCTGGTACTCCAAAGTATTGGTCACTAAGCTACCACATTCATTTTTTATAGTAGTAACATAGAGAATAGACTTGAACATCTTAAAATCATTTAGGAGATCTCCGGCAAACACTCTAGACACGTACGTCATCGTCGGGTAATCTAACACATCTACGATCTCTTTAGAAACAAACGCTTCTCCATCTATTCCACAAAAAAAAAAAAAACGAGTACCTCATTGTTTTTAATATTCATATAATCATATAAAAATTTGTATAAAGTATATTAATCTACATAATTAGTTATAATTTTAATTTTATAATGAATTTTTATAATTAGAAAAGTAATTTATGATTAAAAAAAAAAAGTATTATAATTTACCTAGAGTATAGTACCAAAAGATAATAGATCCCTCTTCTCCCCATAAACCACTAACTAATATTACACGTTGAACTTCATTGGGAGAAGCTAGAGGAAAATCATATGTTCTTTCAACCATGAATTGAAAAAACCTTTGGGCTGAGCTCTTGATCTCTATTGTACTTGTCAACTTTCCATAAAGACATTTTTCATCCATTTGTTTTTTTTGGTTTTGGGTTTTGGTTTTTCAATTGTTTGCCTACATAAAAACTATATATCATATGTGTATGTATTTATATTAGTGATTCAACTATTCAATTATTTAAATATTGATTTTGACACTTCACCAAAATAATAACAGTAATAGAATCTTAGATAATTATTATTTCAAATTTTTTACCATATAATTTGACACTTTTTAATAATTATGTCAAAAAATTTCACTTAACAAAGAGAAAAAAAAAAAAATACCAATTTCAATTTTAATTTCCTCGGGTGGAAATTAATCAAAGCAAAGTAAATATAAGATGATTCACGAATTTAATAAAACAAGAATAATCATGGTCTTTTGGAAGTTCATCAATTTTGTTTACGGAATTTGAATAGCAAAATTAAATTATCTACGCTTAAAATAATTGTGTATTTGGAGCAATTGATAATTGTATAGAAAGATCATTGTATTTATCTCTAAATTTAATTCATATATTATGCATTTTTCCTTTGTTAATTATAAGATATAAAAAAGATAATAATACTAACAAATAAATATATAATACTTCGAGAGAAAAATCTCAACAACCAAAGACGAAAAATTTACGACTTCAGCTAGAGTGGCTTATGAAAGTGACGAAGGTTGTTTGATTATGTTATATCATATTATATTATATATGAATTTTGTAGCGCCCGGGGAAATTGAAGAAAAAAAAAAAAAAACGTGCGTGCCACGTCAACAGGCCCAGTCAGCAGGCCTGGCCAACCAGGACCTGCCACGTGGCAAAACCACGTCGACCGGGGACGGGCCACGTTGGCGATCCGCGTGCGCGCGATCGGACGGTACAGATCAATCGCGCGCACGGACGGCCCAGATTTAATCGCGCGGACGGCCCAGATTAAAACAAAATGGACGGCTGAGATCAAAAGGCAAAAGGGTATAAATAAGACCCCCACACCAGACCCCAAACCCTAGCCGCCTGCCCTCGCCTGAGAAGACGAACCAGAAGCCGGCCGCCGCCACCCGCCGCCGCACCGGAGGGATTTTCGACCGCCGATCGAGGTAAATTTCATACCCCTGACTCGTTTTTCCACGCTGATTTCCCCAGTGGCCAAATCGGAGCCAAAATCCCGGCCAAACGGCCGAAAGCCAGCAGCGCCGCCGCGCCCCTTCTCGGTTTTTGCCTCCGATGAGGCCCTTCCCGGCCTCCGTTTAATGCAATTTTTATACCACCGTGATCACCATTCTTTTCTCTACAGGTTGATCGGAGCCGAATCACCAAAATACGAACTTCGCCGGAGAGCCGCCGCACCCGAGAGCACCGCCGCCGGTAGGCTTCAGTTTTCTGTAAATTTTTGGCCCCCCGAGGGCCGTAGGGTTGTTTTATCGCAGGAACCAATGCAAGTGTGGCCGAATTCGGCCGGAAACGGCCAAAAACGGCCAATCCGAGGCGAATCGCCGCCGCTTGCGCGGCGCGTCGCCGAGCACGCGAGCGCGTGCGGAGTTGCGATATTGGCCGAAAGGGGCCCTGGGCCTAATTTGGGATTTTTTGGAAGACGTGCAGGTACCAGTAATGCGTTTCAGTTCCCCGGGAAAAATTCAGGAAAAATTAAGGACAGCCTGCAAGCGCACTGTGAAGCCGTGTTCGGACCCCGAAACGAGTAAGGACCCCTCACCCTATTTCCTATCACGGTATTAAAGTTCAATAAATGATAAAACGGTATTTCATGAATCAACGAATGTGTGAAATTGCTTAAGGTCGCTAATGGAGCCCGAGTCTAGTGGGTTTGTCGATTAACTGTGATTTGGTCTGTCTTACAGTTTTAAATGCAGTATGAGGTCCGATGTTTTCATTTTATAGTTTCGTGTGCATATTTTACTGTTTTATTGATTATTGGTTGAATGACTGAAATACCGATGCTGTATGTTGTTTGTTTGGCATGAATTACTATTTTGTTTATCTAAATGCGAATTGATGATGCTGATTGAGGAAAAGAAGAATGAAAGATTGTATAAATTATTAATTGTGTAATGTGGTCAGC
>NW_019014553.1:170206-196697 GCF_000150535.2 Carica papaya
GCAATCAGATGAAAACCTATCTCTGTATAACATATGAATATGTATGCCGAAAAGAGGTATTACATCATTAAGGAGGTACATGCGGTACAATTAAGAAACTGACTCTTGTGAGCATGGATGTGGCTTACTCATTTGACACAAGTCACAAGGAGCTAGGGTCCATCTCATGAAATGAGAATAATCTTGGGTCAAGTTATGAATACTTTTAACTCCACGATTCCTGTCAAAATCAAAAGGTATCTCCTTTATAGGTCAACAAAAAGTTATGTAGAGAAGGCCTTAAGTACCTCAAACAGCAATCAAAATCGAAGGTCAACCTGGCATCCTTATCATGTATTCCTATTCTCTGAAGACAAGTATCTTCATGCAGAGGGTTCTTATGATTATCTTATTGAGACAAGCCCAAATATGAATTCATCCACACACATGCACCATTTACATGATTTGTTGATACGATTTATTCATAATATCTTCAAACTTTATAAGAAAAAGTACATAACTCGGCTTTCATATCGTGAATACCAACTTGAGGGTATAAAAGACCTCACCTTACCTTAAGGCTTGTCGAGGAGTACTAAGTTCATAGAGTTTCATCCTTGACAATATTGGTAAAGCTGCATACCTTCTATACAACTGTAGATAGCATGTAAAAGATACAAAAGAATTCATAAGCAATTATAGATATTTTTTGACTTTCAAAACAAATTGCAAAATCACTATCATATGACAAATCACAATGTAAGCAAAATAATTCCATGGGAACAGACTTGCTTGGTTTCATTGCATTCAGTATCCAAAATTGAGTCCTGAAGACATGACTTTAAATCAAATAATGTTCTCTTACTGTTTTTTAACAGGAACTTGGTACCTCGAATGCTCTGAGGAAAACTCAATTTCTAGACACTATTATGTGACTAATAAATGGGCCTTACTTGAAAAATGTCAAAGATTGATGGTCAAACCAGCTGGCAGTCATCTTATATTAAGGCGTTTCTTAATGAATTTGGCTAATCCTAACTAGTTTTTTTTTTAAAACTTAAATGTTAAAGATCTAAAAAAATCTAATTCATTTTAATGACTTAGGAGTAAAATTCTTGTCTTACCAAGATGAGACTCAAGGTCCTTCAACGTCTAGGAGTGCTCTTTGAGAAACATGAAGCCAGGAGGATTGGGCACCATAATCACCATTGTGACTACTGCTATTGGCATGATGGTGATAGTGCTTTGCTACGGTGGCTAAATGGTCCTCAGAGGCGTGAGAGAGGTGTGCCACCAAGTGGAGACTGTAGGTGTTGCCAATGCGCTTAACTTGCTGCCAATTGGGTGGATTGGCGTTCGAAAAATTTGCAGCTCTGGACTCGTTATGTTGCTTCTCCATTCCATATCTGCCGGTAAAGTTGGTCGAGAAGTTTTGCTGGCAAACCCAATGGCACTATTGTTCAGGGAAGGTTTGACAGGTTGGGAACTTAATTGCATGATTGCAGGCAAAGTTCTGCGGACAAGTAGTGGCAAATTAATACATATGTTCCAGTACTCATGCACCACAACCAAACAAAGTCACCCCGTCTACCCGTCAGCACTCATGCACCACCACCAAACAGAATCATCCCGTTTAGACGTAAACTTTCAATTAAAAATTGTTCCCTGATTTTAGGTATCTATTAATTTTTCCACAAGGACAAAATATTCAAATTTAAAACTCTTGGCTACTATAGTTCTCATGGATGGCAACTAAGCCAGCAAGAAACGTTGTTATTAGTTGACCTTGGTTAGGCATATTTGGACTTCCATAATTTATTGTAATGTGGACATTTTTGTTGTAGATAATTCTGAAATTAAGATTCAAAATAGCCTGGGTTTGGGGCTTCTGTTGAAATGGAAGGAAAGTATTGTTTACCGGCAGATCTGGTGGATGATTTTCTTGTTTCCTTTATGCTTTTGTTTATTCATTGTTTTAACTGAAAGTAAGGTTTTTATGGAGCAGGTTTGCAACTAAAATAAATGGCTTTTTCAGGTGATGACTACAAGATAAAGGTGTGGAATTATAAGACTCATAGGTGTCTATTCACCCTCCTTGGACACCTTGATTACATCCGCACAGTGCAGTTTCATCATGAACACCCATGGATTGTGAGTGCTAGTGATGATCAGACCATCCGCATATGGAATTGGCAGTCACGTACTTGTATTTCTGTTTTGACGGGTCACAATCATTATGTAATGTGTGCATCTTTCCATCCAAAAGAAGACCTTGTTGTGTCTGCTTCTCTAGATCAGACTGTTCGTGTGTGGGATATTGGTTCCTTGAGAAAGAAGACTGCGTCTCCAGCAGATGATATTCTGAGGTTAAGTCAGATGAATACTGATCTTTTTGGTGGTGTTGATGCTGTTGTTAAGTATGTCTTGGAAGGCCATGACCGTGGAGTCAACTGGGCTGCATTCCATCCCACTCTACCTCTCATTGTCTCAGGGGCAGATGACCGCCAAGTGAAATTGTGGCGCATGAATGGTGATGAAACAGTTCTCTTATTTTTTAAAATTGGCGTTACATTTCTCAAAAAGAAAAGACGTTACATTTCTCAAAAAGAAAAGACATTACATTTAGTTGGCTAATGCCACTCTTGGTGAGAAATTATCTACTTGCCTACTGAGAAAACCCTGCAATGGACTGTTTCTTTAGGAAGTTATTTATGATGATAAGCTTTTACTTATTGTCTTAAATTTGTGTACTACAGAATAGTTATTTTGCTATTTCCAAAAATAATAACTATGTTGCACATATTAGTGCTGTGGATTTAGTTAACTGAAGAAACCCAGTTATTGATGTGATTCTTTTTCTTCCTTTTTTTTTTGGTAGATACAAGGGCTTGGGAAGTGGATACATTGAGGGGTCACATGAATAATGTGTCATGTGTTATGTTCCACGCCAAGCAGGACACAATTGTATCAAACTCTGAGGATAAAAGTATTCGTGTCTGGGATGCAACAAAGAGAACTGGAATTCAAACTTTCCGTCGAGAGCATGATCGATTCTGGATCCTTGCTGCTCACCCTGAGATGAATCTTTTGGCAGCAGGTCATGATAGTGGCATGATTGTCTTTAAACTGGAGAGAGAAAGGCCTGCCTTTTCTGTAAGTGGGGATTCAATGTTTTATGCTAAAGACCGGTTTTTACGATTTTATGAGTTTTCAACCCAGAAGGATACACAAGTTATTCCAATTCGGCGTCCGGGTTCTACATCTTTGAATCAGAGTCCTAAGACTCTTTCTTACAGTCCCACTGAAAATGCCGTTCTTATCTGCTCTGATGTTGATGGGGGATCTTATGAGTTGTATGTCATACCCAAAGACAGTGTTGGTAGGAGTGACTATGTCCAGGAGGCAAAGAGAGGTAGTGGAGGTTCTGCTATTTTCGTGGCTCGAAATAGGTTTGCTGTGCTTGACAAAAGTAGCAACCAAGTCTTAGTCAAGAATCTAAAAAATGAAGTGATTAAAAAGAGTGGCCTTCCCATTGCTGCAGATGCAATATTCTATGCTGGAACAGGTAATTTACTGTGTAGGGCAGAGGATAGGGTGGTTATATTTGATCTTCAGCAGAGGCTTGTTCTTGGTGATCTTCAAACCCCTTTTGTGAAGTATGTTGTTTGGTCAAATGACATGGAGACTGTCGCCTTGCTCAGCAAACATACCATCATCATTGCTAGCAAGAAGCTTGTGCACCAGTGCACTCTTCATGAGACGATCCGTGTAAAAAGTGGAGCCTGGGATGATAACGGTGTCTTTATATACACAACCTTGAATCATATTAAGTATTGCCTCCCTAATGGAGATAATGGGATTATTAGGACGCTTGATGTCCCAATTTACATTACAAAGGTTTCTGGGAACACTATATTTTGCTTGGAACGTGATGGGAAAAATAGGATTGTTGTTATTGATTCAACAGAATATATGTTCAAGTTATCTTTAATAAGGAAGAGATATGACCATGTTATGAGCATGATAAGGAACTCACAGCTTTGCGGGCAGGCAATAATTGCTTATCTGCAACAAAAGGGGTTCCCTGAAGTTGCTCTCCATTTTGTGAAAGATGAAAGAACACGTTTCAATTTGGCATTGGCGAGTGGAAACATTGAAATTGCAGTCGCATCTGCTAAGGTTATTGATGAGAAAGATCACTGGTATAGATTGGGAGTGGAGGCTCTTCGCCAAGGAAATTCAGCTATTGTAGAATATGCCTACCAGAGGACAAAAAATTTTGAGAGGTTATCATTCCTTTATCTCATTACTGGAAACATGGATAAGTTATCCAAGATGCTGAAAATTGCTGAAGTTAAGAATGATGTAATGGGTCAGTTCCACAATGCCCTGTATTTGGGTGATGTCCAAGAGCGTGTAAAAATCTTAGAGAATGTCGGCCACTTACCTCTTGCTTACATCACAGCTTCAGTCCATGGACTACAGGAAATTGCTGATCGGTTAGCTGCTGAATTGGAGGACAATGTTCCTCCATTACCTGAGGGAAAAACACCCTCTCTATTGATGCCCCCAACACCTGTTATGTGTGGTGGTGATTGGCCTCTCCTGAGAGTCGTGAAAGGCATTTTTGAAGGTGGGTTGGATAATGTTGGCAGGGGTGAAGTGGATGAAGAGGAGGCTGGTGATGGGTATTGGGGTGAGGAACTTGATATGGTTAATGTGGATGGGTTGCAGAATGGCGATGTTTCTGAAACGTCGGAGAATGGTGAAGTAGCAGAAGAAGAGGAAGAAGCTGGTTGGGATGTTGAGGATTTGGAACTACCTCCTGAAGTGGATGCTTCAAGGGCTTCTGTTGGTGCCCGGTCTTCAGTTTTTGTGGCACCAACGCCAGGTATGCCAGTCAATCAGATTTGGACCCAGAGATCATCTCTTGCAGCTGAACATGCTGCTGCCGGGAACTTTGATACCGCAATGCGATTGCTAAGCAGGCAACTTGGAATACGAAACTTCACTCCTTTGAAATCTATGTTTCTTGATATTCACACTGGTAGCCACACCTATTTACGTGCATTTTCTTCTGCTCCGATGTTATCATTGGCGGTTGAACGGTGGTGGGACTTATCTGCTAGCCCTAATGTGAGGGGCTCTCCAGCACTTGTATTCAACTTCTCTCGGTTGGAAGAGAAGCTTAAGGCTGGTTACACTGCTACTAAACTTGGAAAATTTAATGATGCTCTTCGGCTTTTCCTAAGCATTCTTCACATAATTCCCCTTGTTGTTGTTGAATCTAGGAGGGAAGTCGATGAAGTGAAGGAGTTGATTATTATAGTCAAGGAGTATGTTCTTGGTCTGCAAATGGAGCTTAAGAGGAGGGAACTTAAAGACGATCCTGTAAGGCAGCAAGAACTTGCTGCCTACTTCACTCACTGCAATCTTCAATTGCCTCACTTGAGGCTTGCGTTGCTAAATGCGATGACTATTTGCTACAAGGCTAAGAATTTCGCGACAGCTGCTCATTTTGCCAGACGTTTATTGGAGACAAATCCCACAATAGAGAACCAATCCAAAACAGCCAGACAAGTACTTCAGGCTGCAGAGAGGAATATGACTGATACTTCTCAGCTGAACTATGATTTTAGAAACCCTTTTGTGATATGTGGGGCTACATATGTTCCAATTTATCGGGGACAGAAGGATGTATCATGCCCGTACTGTAGCTCCAGATTTGTGCCTAGCCAAGAAGGGAAGCTCTGTACTGTATGTGATCTTGCCGTAGTCGGTGCAGATGCTTCAGGATTGCTCTGTTCTCCTCCCCAGATTCGGTGAGTTAGGTGCTGAATCAAGGGCGTTGTTCTACCAATTTTGAAGTTATCAATTTGTCAGATGAAGTGTTCATGTTAATCTGATCAACATCTGCAGGTAAAATGATAAGAAAAGCAAGAGAATAGTTTCATTCATAAAAAAAATGATCAGTGCCTGATTCCTTACTTCCCCTAGAAGTTGTTTAATTTCAATGTAATAAGCATTTTGGATAGAGCTATGCTTCTTACTTTACTTGCTCAGCCAGCCAGCACAGAGAGTAAAAAAGGTAGTTGTTAAATCAGATAATATTTATAGAAGGAATGACTTACTATTGATGTACCATGTCAGTGTATGCAGATGCGATCGCAGAAAATTTTACTTATTTTTTGTGACACTTGGATTTTTGGTTTTTACAGTCACAGTAATTACATGGTGTTCATAATTTTGCTTTTATGATTTCTGATGGCTTGAATTGGTGTTGTTCATATTGCAAAAAGCACAAATTTATTTTTCATATTCGTTTTTAAGCACACCATAATATTCTTATCTCGTTATCCTCGTTAAATGTCTGTTGCTTTTTTTTTTTTTTTAAATAATAATCATTAAAACGAGGACATCAATTTTCTAATTTTATTCACAAAATTATCCCTTCAGTTGGTCCATCGCCACCTTCTTTTTTCGATTTTTATTTATTTATGTTTTTCTTCCTTAAATATTTCTTTCATTTTGCATGTGAAGTAGCCTTTTACACGTATATATATATATATATATATATATTTTTAATTTATCTGTTTTTTAGTCATAATGGAATTATTAATATTTAAATAAATTAAATTCTTTTGGATAACTATAAATAAATTAAAATAAGATGCGGCCATCACCTCGTAATAATTAAATAAACAACAGATTTTATTATCCATTATAAATATTTTAACTACTCTCTTTTTATGTACACGTGGCATACAAACATTGGTTGGTCTCACGTGTTCCAATAGCTTTCTTTACACGACACCCGGACTTCCGTGGGCCATCACATGTGCCTCATATAAAGGAACTCCCAAAATAACCGAGCATCGAAGAAAACACCTCAGCACAGAATCAAAAGACCGAGTAGAGAAAATTTTTTGAGATCCAGAGAAAATGGCGATGAAATCCAGTGTACCAACAATGGCTTCGCTTGTTCTTGACGACGGGTTCTTGTTGGAAGAAAGAGAAGAAGAATTCGATCTCTCTTACTGGGAATTTATCAACAACTCTGATGCTGACTACTCCGACGATTCTCTCTCTGTAGACAGTCTCTCCGATGGCATCGCTTCTTCGCTCTCCTCCATAAGACAAGATGAAACTCAAATTACCCATGATGAAGATATTGATGATCCTCGATCTTGCCATGGTGATGATGATCTTAACGATGGGTATCGGCCGTACGATGAAGGGCGTAGGTGTCTTGTGGGTTATCAGTACAGTCGTCGTGATTACGCTGGTAATCGTTACGGTGAGGAAGAAGACGACGAGGATGAGGATGAGAACGAGGAGTTTGATGGTTATGATTTGGATGATGAGCTTGTGCCGAGATCTTTGAGTGGGAAGCTTGGTAGACAGAGGATGAGGAAGTTGGGAAAGAGAGCGTTCTCGAAGATGAACACTTCAAAGAGGTCTCCTTATCTGTACGTGAAGCCTGGATGTGTTCATGGCAAGCACGGGTTGGGGATGAAGCACAGTTATTGAATAAGGGGTGGCGGATCTATGGAGGAAGTGGTGGAAAATGGTCTGATCTGAAACGGGTACCTTGTTAGAACTTTGATTTGGGTTAATTAGTAGGTGAAGTTAATTGGGATTATGGCTTTAAGTGGGTATTACTTTCCTAGTGTTTATAAATGTTTATTATGTTGTCTTGACAGTGCTTTTACCTAACCATGTATGTAGATACTGTATTTGGATTTGATACTGATACATTTAAAGGGATCTTCTGGGTATATGAGATTGAACAAAAATCTTCTTCTTTTATTGACCATTTTCATTGTTGGCTTCGTATCCTCAAAATGATAGATGAACAAGTTCATTCTGTAATCAGGAAAGCAAGATAACATTGAGCAATTGCTCATTCGAAATGTCAGCCAAAAATGGATTAGGATTTGGTTCATCCTACACGTACACGCACACGGGCATCCCCCTTTTCCCTGTTATAATAACACTTGTCTGTAGTTATTGAAAGTGAAGATATCATACATAATGTGACTATTCCACCAAAAAAATTTTCTTCTAATCCAAAATAATCAATATGTAGAATCAGAACAAGTAATTGCTGAGATTTGCGCGGAAACATACACTTTAAATTATAAAGAGAGGGTTCGAAGACATATTTATTCTAACTCAGAGGGAGAAATGCATCTGAATATACGTATAGTAATGTACATCTCTCACCAAAAACAAGCTATTTATGGATATTATCAGAAAGTTCATCCAGATCTAGTCTAGTTCCTTTTTCGCTCCACAAGAATCAAGATCAAACGAACATTCATTCTCTTTCTATCCAACAAGAGTCTATTTCTAGCCTCTTAGTGAATAACGATCAAGCAAGAAACAAATTTTTTAGTTCAAATTTTTTTTATTAAAAAAAATATATAGAATTCCTGATCATTTTTAAGTTAATTATTGTAATCTTATATATTTTGCTAATCTTCATGAGAATTCGGATTTATTAGCAAAGAGACGAAAAAATAGATTTATCGTTCCATTCCAATCGATTCAAGAACAAAAGAAAGAACTAATGTCACTTTCAGATATCTCGATTGAGATACCCATAAATAATATTTTTCGTAGAAATAGTATTTTTGCTTTTTTCGATGATTTTTTTATACAGAAGAAAAAGTTCGAGAATTCTTAAATATGGGACTATAGGGGCGCATTCAATTGTCAAAAAAGATGATGTGATTGAGTATCGAGAAGTCAAAAAATTTAAGACAAAATACTAAATAAAAGTAGATCGCTTTCTTTTTTATTCTTGATAAAGTGCATATTTTACCCGAATCTTTTTTCATAATGGTATGAAATAATAATATCATTAGAGTAGATACACGGATCACTTTAAAATAAGAAACCAAGCAGCGGATTCGTTCAATTGAAAAAAAAAAGTATCAAACTTAAAATCTTTTCTGAAGATATTCATTTTTGAGGAAAAACAGATAAGACATTACAACATAGTGACATCTTAATAACGCAAGGAAGGGGAAAAACAAACTCTAAGGAATCAAAAAAATTGAAAAATTGGATCTATGTCCAACGGATCACACCTACCAAGAAAAAATATTTTGTTTTGGTGCGATCCGTAACCACATATGAGATAGCAAACAGTATAAATTTAGTGACATTCTTCCCACAAGATCTATTTCGGAAAAAGGATAATATGCAGTTTCGAGTTGTCAATTATATACTTTACGGAAATGGCAAATTGGTTCAGAAAATTTTTGACATTATATCCATACTAACGTTCCGATGGAACCTTTTCTTCTACCGGAGATTGGCTGTTTATACACGACCCAAGCCATTATTTTCTATTCATTATTATCTTTATTATTTTTAATAAATTAACAAATCAAATTACTACATTAAACAAGAAATAATTAAATTAAAACGATGAATTCGCTCTTAAAAATCATTTAATTCTATAAAAGATCGTTTAGATATATTATGTAAATTCTTTTAAATGCAAAAGTCAAATAATTCTCTGTGATAGAAGAAAATATCTCTCATATTTCTCTCGAATAAATATAAATTCTTTTTTTTTGTTTCCAAAAGAATGCTAGTATGTTGCCTTGAACAGTGGACTAATCATTTGAATTCGGTACCTTTGGGAATCATCCCCCCTAAAACAACATTCTCTTTCAAGCCTTTCAACCAATTGATACGACTCCAGAGAGCAGCTTTTGTTAAAACTCAATCAATTTCTTGAAAACTTGTTTCGGATATAAAACTTTGAGTATTCAGAAATGTTATCGTTATTCCTAATAAGATAACTCGATAACAAATCGTTCTTTTAAGACATGCCCTGTTCGTTCTGCTCGTAACAATCCAATCAGTTCTCTAGATAAAAAAATATTAGACATTCCCTCTTTTGAAACCAATACTTTTAATGTTATTTAACGTACAATAATTTCTATATGCCTATTATGGATCTGTACTCAATGATATCGATAAATCTTTTGAATTTTATTAACAAAAAAGATACGATTTTAGACTATAATTAGCTCAGCACCAATCAAGAATTCCTAAGAAATTTCAAGAATTATTGTTATATGCTTGTTCCAGCCCTCAACTCTTTTTTCTAGATTTAGAAATATATCACAAGATTTCAATTTTTCATATATGAATGTAACTAATGTATCTTCTTCGTAAAGGATTTCTCCATAATGCTCATGAATAATTGCTCACGGAGTAGCCAAATAAGACTTAGTTGATCTTATTACTACATAGTCAACTTGAACAATTAAAACTTGACCCGATTTTAATCAAATGACATTGTTATATCCATACAGAGTCAACTTGAGTCAAAGAAATTTATTGAATATCTTGAATTTTACTAGCATTTATGATAAATTCTTCAAATAGTCTAATCTTAGATTAGGCTTTAGTTCGATACCATGGGTTTCGTGCAATAACCTTTAAGGTTGCATTTGTAACTTCCTTGCTGAACTTGTTCATCTTAATGCAGTTGTTTTTATTTCCAAATGTTCAGGAGTCTTTTTTATCCATGGAACTCCATTTTAGAACAAGAATAGCAATTAACTTGTAATCGTACTTGAGAAGTTTTGATCTTGGGTTAGGGAATTTTACTCTGGTCAAACAGAGGAAAGTAGAGGAAACATATATAAGTAGAGTAAAGACACTTAAGAAGTTGGGATAGATATCTCATTCGCTAACTAAATACGGATTCAACTAAATTAAATCCAAAAATATCATGTTAGAAATGCTATACACATCAAAATTGATAAATAAATTTGAGATTTGGCAAAAGATAATAATACACGATCTCCCATTAATTTTAGAAAACAGAATTTCCGGCTCGGCCAAACGAGCAATGTATCAAACATTGCAGATTATTATGACCAAGGGGCATATAAATCTTTAATCCTCTACTAATGGGAGTTGACAGGCAGTGGGAGATACTTCCTCTATATTTTCAGAAGGGTGATGATTCATTTTCTGCTATTAGCGGAGGAACAAATCTGCAATCTTGCAGGGTCTGCTCAAAGATGTGACCCACTCTAAGCAATTTTTGCTGCGACAAAAGGAAACAGGGTTACAAAAAACAAAAACATCTTCTCCTTTCTAGTTCGAAGGAAAATTTGTTGGAACTAAAGGTCGTATCGGCTTGACCAGCTCAGAATCGGCAAGGAAATCATGCATGTGTATAAATAGGTGGTTTTTCTACTTCAGCAAAAAATATATATGGATTTCCTACTATATCAAGAATCACTTTCTCTACTTCATAACCATGCACATGAGAATCGTCTGTTTCGACAGAAACTGGCAGTACAAGCAACAAAGGGCCAGAAAACACTCAGCCTTGCATTTGAATATGCTTTGAGTGAGTATGGCTCATATGCCCATTTTCTCGTCAACTAATCCACTTAAGTAGAAGACTCCGTGCTTATCCTTCAAACGATAGCATGATTCAAACTAAACATTTTTCAGTAATTATCTCTTCTTACTCCCCAAGAAAAAAGCAAAAACTAGGTCGCCCACCCATTTTTTTTACCCATTTTTGTTTATTCTTTCTAGAGAGTGCAAAAAGATGCTTTTCCAAATTCTTGATTGTTTATATAGGCATGAATAATCCAAGAAGCATACCTCATCAAATGCTGCACCAATCATCTGAAGACCAACGGGAAGTCCTGCAGGTCCTCCATCAACGAATCCACATGGCAAAACCAACGCCGGTAGCCCAGCTAAATTAACATTTACCTGCATCCAGTAAGGAATCATGCAGTCAGAAAATAAAAACTCAAGTTGAAATAGTTGAAAACTTAGAACAGCATAAAAATTCTAACGTCGGTATTATGCCTTCCCCTGCTTTCACTTTCAATGATTTAACCAAAATATAAGCATCCTGATGGAAATTGCAAAAGAATATGCAGAGACTGATTTGTTTTTGCATTAATTTGAAAGCATGTATTTACTCAACCATCGACAATGCAGTGATATTGCCATCTTGAGCAAAAGAGATCTATTCTCTGATGCTAGGTACTATGAAGATTGAATAGAAAAAATTGTATTAAGAGGGATCCTGAACTAATCAATAGATACAGTAGGGAAGGAACAAGGTTTTCAATAGAACAAAAAAATCGAGAAGCATTGAGCTGCTTACAGTCATAATGTCACCTGCATACATTGCCAATGGATCATCTTTCTTTTCACCTGCGAACATTACCAGTCACATTTATTTTTTATAGTTCAGCATAAGATTAATATTGGTGGCAAATCGAAAGGCATAACAAAGATGCCTGACTGAAATATCAAGGAAGAACATCCATATATATATATATACACACATATATATTATAGAAGTTTCTTACCAATTTTATATGCAGCAGATGGAGCTGCTGGTGAAATAAGGATGTCATTTTGATCAAGTGCAGCTTTGATGCTATTCCGGATTAAAGTCCTTACCTGAACACTACCAGAGTCATAAATATCTTCTTGAAGATCATAACAAAGGAATAAAGAATCTAGAACAAAATTACAGTAATATCTTCTTGAAGGTCATAATAAAGGAAAAAGAATCTAGAACAAAACAAAATTTCAATGTGCCATTAGGACAAACAAACACACCAGCTGTCAGAAGCCTTACCCATGGCTCCGATCTGAGAAAAGAAAAGAGAAAATAGAGAAACAGAGACTTCATCTGCTTTAAGGTAAATAGATTTCAATGCCTTCATTCACAGAGATTATGCCTATTTATAGGCTACAAATGGCGGGGAAATTGAGCAGGAAGTGGGACATGTAACCTCCAGGCACACCTGGAAGTTGCAATGGCTCAAATGGCCCATGGGTTAGGGTCCCTTTCAGATTTCTGTTTCATTGTTCCAAAACCCTAACCCTAGTTGCAGTGATTACACTGGAAAAGTCCATCCTACCCCCGTATATTTATCCCTTTTGCCCTGTAAAGATTTTTCCTTTTTTACCCTTTCTTCTGCAGTAGACTATTAGTGGCTTCAGCAGTTTCTTGACACAAGCACATATATTCAAACAAATAAGTAAAGGTAAATTTTGGGGTGTGGATAGGAAAATCAATACAGCCAAAAGATTATAAGAAGATCAACCAATTCTTGATTCCTGTAATCCTACTGATTACAAGAGAGATATGTTTTCCAAAAGAAATAATGCCTATAAGAAAGAAACTTGGGGCAGCTCCTGACCACTAGCTTTATCTTCGCCAGTATAGAACATGATTCTACAAATGACAAATTTCAGTATGAATTTTGTGATACCTGCTGGGCACGCTTGTAATATGCATCATAGTATCCAGCTGAAAGGGCATACGTTCCCATCAAAATTCTCATTTTCACCTGAAAAGAAAAATTCCATTTCAGATCTCTCCTGTAAGCCAAGCAGTAAATCTTACAAAAACCTATAGTTGTAGCTAAGTGGTAACTAGTTGCACAAAGATCAGAAAAATGTCAAACTATTAAAAAAGAAGACCAAAGACAGCTTTTATTTTCAAAATGGAAGCAAACAGATGATAAAGGAATTAGTATCACTTGCATTGTACCTCAGGACCAAATCCTTTAGCCCGGGAATCTTCATAAAGTGCATTTAGCTCAGCAGCAGCAGCTTGGTTTCCATATCTAGAAAACCAAAATGGTGTGAGAAGAATGAGAGTCATGAAACATCAGGAACAAGTGTCAAATAATATTAATTATACAAAAAAGATGTGAAAGCCCAAAAAAGACATGTTTATAGTGAGAATTTGATTAGGACATGGAGGGAGGAATTTGTAAATTTAATGTATTACCATTTTACCCTTTTTTTTTTTGAGATAACCATTTACCAAAAAAAATTTTAATCAGCTGGTATTGGTTGGACCCTTAAAAGAAGTGATGAAAATGAAAATGGTAGTACTGCTATATATAATTCTTTTTTTTTTTAATTCTTACTTCCACTTTAACTTGAAAAAAGTTAAAAAAATCTGACAGTTTAGGCCACATTTAATACACGAAAATGCTCGTAGTCTTTTATTTTAAAAATTAAAGGTGAAAACAATTTTCTTTCCCTCTGTTCCTCTCCCCCTCAAAAACAAATAAAGCTTTTGTTAATTTCTCATTCAAAAAGGAGGATGAGGTATCAGGGATCTTGAGGTTTACTTCAACAAATAAGGATTTACAAATCCAAGTTCTTTACTTTTTTCCCGTAGAAGTTATATCAATCGTCTTGATTATCTATCGGGATTTAGAAATTAATTGTAGAAATCTCTTCTCTCCTTGATTTAGAAGAGTATAATTGATCAGTAAAATAGAGTACTAATTAATCCCACTAAAATATTACTGAAGCTCTACTCTGGTCACTCATAACAGTCAACTTATCCCCACCGCAACAAAAACTAAACCAATAATCTATGAACAAATAGAATCTCTAGGAAAAAGTTACCTGACACCATCATAACGTGACAAATTGGAAGATGATTCGGATGAAGCAAGAATGTAGTAGGCTGGTAACCCAAGAGAGAAGGATGGCAATGAAACCTGTCATGATATTGTAATAAAATTTTAATGAGAATTTGAAATTTATATTCATATATATTTGCACAGTATGGTAACAAAAATTCAAGAATACCTCTGTCACAACACATCCCAATTCTTCCAGATGAGTTGCAGCATTCTGGATTACTGATTTCACTCCGGAATCAACGCCATCATCCAAAGTTTCACGGATCAATCCAACCCTCAGTCCATTCAGTGGCTTGGATTCCGAAAAATTTATAGAAGTGAATTGAGATGTGAAATCAGGCACCTCCTGAAACATGGGATTCCTATTAAACTATGTCAGGAAGAAAGCACAGTGCGGGTGAAGTTATGATTGTTATCTGCTATCAATTTCCTTGCATTTTCCTTTTACTAATTCTGTTAGAATAACTGTTTTAAACCTCTGGTTGGGACAGGCTGGAATGCCAGCTCCTGTAGTTTGTCCTGGTTGTACTATTTAGCCCGGCTGGAAATGGTACAAATATTGTACCGATGGAGATATATGCATGAGAAAAATCTATAGAAATTATTCTCTCCTTCTTCCTCTCTATTTCCTTCTCTCTATTTTCTTCACTTTTCTCTATTCTTCTCTATCTCCTCTCATCTTTTCTCCATGATTATTCCTCTCGGCTCCTACATTTCTGCTGACCTTGACGCCTGCGCCTATTCTGGCCACCCCACAAGTCAGTGGTCTGACAAACTAAAATGTTGAATTAAGATTAAAATGTTAAACCTTAATAAACTGAGAAAATTTCAAGAACTACTGGATCATAATACCTAAATAAATATAGTCCCCCTTGTTTAAAATGACCGATAAAGTCACATGGGGCCTGATAGAGAAAGCATGAGATATCATAGATTGTGTAGTCCCATACTTGTGACTCTTTAACTAACAGCAACCGAATTGTTTAAGCAATCCCAGACACGAAACACATATGCATGACAATTTTTTTTTCCTGATTAATACAAATAGAAAGTCCCCTAATTCCTTTACTCAAACCCAAAGTTTTTTCCTTTAGCCAAGATAAACTCTTGGATTTTCAAGATTCTATCAAAAACTATTTAACAGGACAAACATATTATTTTGGCCTGGGCTATTTTATCCCGGAAAAACAAAAAGAAAAAACAAAAGGGTCCAGGCGAAGGAAGAAGAAATTGTACTTGCTTACTACTAGTAGCATCAAATCTATCATGTCCAGAAATAACATGAAGAAGAATTCCGGCGTCAGCGACTGATGAACCAAAGCATCCAATGACATCAAGCGATGATGCATAAGCCATAAGCCCAAATCTTGACACACGCCCATATGTCGGCTTCAGACCAACTACACCACAAAATGATGCTGGCTGTCTTACACTTCCACCAGTATCACTACCAAGTGATACTACACACTGCCTAGCAGAAACTGCTGCAGCCGAACCTCCTGAGGATCCTCCTGGCACCCGAGACACATCCCAAGGATTCGCAGTCACCTAACGAATTAACACATTTATCACCTGAGTAAACCAACTCCAGTTACCAGTGGGAAATAATATATGTAATTCATTGCAACATTCTTAAAGCTTTCACTTACAAATTCAATTGAAGAAGACAAACAACAAACACAGACAAGAAACAAAAACCATTGTTAACAAAATTCCCATTCAGAAGTTAAGAGTATTTAAACTATGAAAATCAAGAACAATGCCACACCACTGCTTCACAAATAATTTAGAAACAAAAAAACAGGTACCCATTACAGACACACCCACAACCTACACTGTCAAAATATAGAAGGAAATTGAATCAAACCCACAGTTAATCTTCATAAAAGATCAACAAGAATGCCATACCACTGCTTCACAGATAATTGAGAAACAAAAAAAAGATACCCGTTACACGCGCACATACTGTTAAATAAATTTAGTATTTATTTTTTATTAGAATTTTAGTTAATGTGAATTATATATTATCTAAGAAACTTATAAAAATTGTAACTATCATCTAAGATGACAACGACCAAGAATTTGTATCTATATTTTTGGAGTAATTGGTCTATTTAAACACTGGTCAGTTAGCTGTAAAATTCATATCAGAAGATCATATCAATAACTATTTTCTCTTCTCATCTCTTTTGAGTTTATTCTTATTTTTTCTCTTCTTTAATTCCCACACTCACAACATACACTGTCAAAACATAGAAAGCAATTGAATCAAACCTGCAATTAATCTTCATAAAAAAATAATAAATAAGCGAACCTGAAAACCAGAGGATTCAGTGGTGCTCCCCATACCAAACTCATCCAAATTGGTCTTCCCAACCACAATTCCCCCCATTTCCTTAATTCTCCTCACAGCAGTCGCATCAAACGGCGGTCGATAGTTCTCAAGGATCCGGGAGCCGCCAGTTGAGGGCATATCAGCCGTACAAATGTTGTCCTTGACCCCAACAAGCACTCCAGCCAGCGGACCCACATTCTCATTTCTCTTAATCTTCTCATCGATGGCTTGGGCGTCTCTCAAGACGGCGTCTGAGACGTGAAGGAATGAGTTGAGTTGGGGCTCGGTGGCTCGGAGGCGAGTGAGGTATGATTGGACGAGTTGGGTGGCGGTGAGTTGACCGGAGAGGATAGAGTGACGGATGGTGAGAATCTGCGAATGGGGAGGAGAGGTGGAAGGAGGGGATTGGTCGGCGAGAGGATGGGAAGAAGATAGGATAGTTGAGCTGTGAAGAGGACGGAATTTGGGTGATGAAGGGAAGCAGAAAGGGATTCGAGAAAAGGAACGCGAAGGTTGCAGCGTCGATAACATCCTGCTTTGGGTTTGGATTTCAGTGTGTGAGGTTTTAGGCAGGGAAGGTTTTGTTTCGTTACAACCTATCCAAAGCTCCTACATATATATATATATATATACACACACATATACACAGAGGCTAAAATACATTTCAATCTTTCTAATATATATATATATATATATGATTTTGTTTCAAATTAATTTCTATATTTCTAAAAATATTTACATTAAATTATTTATATCAGTAAAAATATAAAATTATTAATTTAATTAATTTTGTATATTAGATAAAACATATTTAAAATTATATTCTACTTTAAGAAACCAAAATATGACAGAAAGGCACAAATGGGAAGAACAATCCATTTCGATTCCAACCTGGACAAGTTAACATAATCTTTTAAATACATATTATAGCATAATATATGTGTTATATATATATATATTTGGTTAAATTAAATTATATATTGTATCATTTATAATATAGTATTTGTAGTTTATACATAAAATAATGTATAATTTTCAATATTTAAACCAGAGCATATGATTACTTTCAGTTTATTCAGTCCAATTCTACGAGTATTGCATTTCATAAATTTTCACTTAAAAAAATTTAACAAAACTAATTAGGCCTGGGATTAGTGATTAATACAACAATTAATCACATACATACAGGATTAAATTATTTACAATAGTGATTATGTTCCCCGTCTCATCAACTCCTGAAACTCTACACGTGTGCTCTTGAGCATCAATGGCAGAGAGACCTTCAACCCGCTCTGCACCATCTCCATGTATCTCGGCTTTATTCTCTTCTCCAGACTGAAAGCGAAATACTGAGGAAAATCCTTCAATTCCTCCAACTCTCCCTTCATCTCCCTCACAAAATAATCCAATTTAGGTTTAAAATTATTCTCCACACTGAAGGTCAAGAGTGCCGGACACCTCAAAACCATCCCTACCGTCTCCTTCCTCGAAAACCCTAATCCTTCCAAAAACTTAAGTTTGGGAATCAACGTTTTTTCAACACTAGACACAAGCAAAACGGCGTCGTTGTACGCCAATGAGTCTAAGTCTTTGAACCCGAGTCTCTGGAGATAAAACAGGGTGGGTTTTAGCTGATCTTCAACGCTCGACGTCAGTAATCTCGGGCATTTCTTGATCACTTTTCTGAACATGTAATCCGGGACTTTTAGGTCATGTGATAAGAAACTGAAGACTGGGTTGAGTTCGGTTTTGACGTTGGAGGTGAGGATTTGAGGGCACATCCCCACGATTCTAGGTAGGTCTTTCTGGTGAATGCCTTTGGATTGGAGGAAGGAGACGATGGATTCGATGGAGTGAAGAGAAGCTGAGTGGAGAGATGGGTTAAGGGCGAGTGCTTTGCCTGAGTCAACACCCATGAGTTCGAGACAGAGGATTTTCTCTTTGATCTGGGAAGGGACGGTTGAATTTACGGCTACGTAGAGAGGGTTCTTTTGGAGAAGGCTTTTCGGTTTCGCTGCTAAGAGGGTGTTTGGTTGGTGAGAATTTGAATGGGAAAATGATGATGATGATGATGATGATGATTTTGTTGGACAAATGTTGAGGGAAGAGTAGAGTCCTGTTGCAGTCGTCGACATTGTTCGGAGGAGATGGGGAAAGAAAAAAGGAAGAAGATGAAGAAGAAGAAGAAGAAGAACTAAAATATCCACGAGCTTATTTTTACGGATATGTGCCAGCGTGGCACTTTTCTTGAAATTGATTGGTTGAATCGGATTACAAAGATATCCACACAAGTCTATTTTCTACACATGGTACGATGACACGTGGCAATCTGGTCGAAATTCATTGGTCAAAGCCTTTTTTTTTTTTTCTTAGACGATCATTGGTTGAACTTGGATAGTCTCCTTAAAACTCTTTTAAAACAGTTTCCTAATTAGAATAAATACAAAAACACAATTTATTAGTCGAATAATACAATTCAATTTAAATTAACAATCTTTCAAAGAAAATTGCATTCTAAAATTTGTATAATTACAAAATGAAAAAGAATGAACTAAAATGAAACTACGACGTTTGAGGATATGATAGACCAACTTTGTTTGTCTCCTTGGAATTTACTTACAAGATCTCCGAGTTCAACTTCACATTGGTTTAATGTTGTTGTAATTTCAAATTACTCTGTAGGACTTGATACAAATATAAAATTACCCGATAGTTATACATACATACATACATACATACATACATACATACATACAAATACCTCAGTTCACACTCTGTATTCTTCCTGCAGGAGAAGATGTGCTTGTCCTGCTTCTTGAACCCTCAGACCCAGATTGATGTGATGGTTGATCACTTATTACTTCCTACAAAACAAATTACCCAGAAAATATTTTTAATTTAAATGCTTAATTGTTAGAAAATTAAATTTTAATATGCACACAGTTACATAATTTTTTTAATAATAAGTTAAGAATATATTACCGATAAAATTAAAAAAAAAATAGTATTGATAAAGTACTAAAAATTTTATTTAAAATGTTTTTTACAATATGCACAAAATATTTTTTGATATATATATATAATTTAATATAATTCGATAAATATATCTAATAAGATTGAAAATAAACTTGTTTTTATAATAATTTAAAGATTTTTACGTAGATAAAGTATTAAATTTTTTTTTTCTAAGAATATTTTTTACGATATGAACACAATATCTTTTGAAATATATGCAAAATATCCTAAATATTAAACTAGTTCAACAATAATTGAAGATATTTGGAAACTAAATTAGTATTTTTCTCATAAAATTATAAAGATCGTTGTATGAACTCACTTGAGAAGATGAGATTGAAGTTTGGGTGAAGTTCGGCGAACTCGCCGGACATGGAGCTCCGAATCCAAACATAGGCATGTTTTGTTCAGCGAGTTCTCTCAATCTTTCAAGCTCCGGCAACACAACTTTACCCAGATCAGGCCGGTCTTTCCGCCGGAGCTCGGCGCAATGTAGAGCTAGTTTAGCAAAGGTCATAGCTTCTTCAACCGGCCAGTCGGGCACAGTAGGGTCCAGCATCTCTGCAAAAGTTCCCTTATCAATGGCTCTTCCAATATGATGAGTCAAACCCATCGCCGGCCTCGCCGTTATCATCTGTAAAAACATAATCCCAAGTGAATAAATATCTGATTTTATCCCCAACATCCCTGTCTGCTGATACTCCGGGTCGATATAGCAGAAAGTTCCGGCCGTCGCCGTCAACCGATACTGAGTTACAGCATTGGTCACCGACGGCGGGACCAGTCTGGCTAAACCCACGTCACTGATTTTACTCACGAAGTTCCGGTCGAGTAAAATATTTCCGGGTTTTAAATCACGGTGGACGAGTGGCTCTGGTTTCGTCTGGTGGAGGAAGAGGAGACCGGTGCCGATCTCTGCGGCGATTCGGAATCTGAGTTGCCATGGAAGTGACGGCGTGTTTCCTCGCCGGAAAAGTCTATCTTCTAAACTTCCGTTAGCCATGTACTCGTAGACTAAACAGCCGTATTCAGGGCAAGCTCCGAGGAGGAGAACCATGTTTGGATGACGTATGCAGCTTAAAACTTCAACTTCTTGTTGGAACTGTGATCGGCCTTGAGCGGCGTCTGGTCGGAGAACTTTTACGGCGACCGGAGTGTGATCTAAAGAGCACTTGTAAACAGGTCCGTACCCTCCTTCTCCGATTTTACGAGAACTTGAGAAATGCTCAGTTGCTTCTTCAATTTCCTCTATTGTGTATCTCCGGTACCGGAGATCGGCGTGACTGAAATTACTCTTGGCAGTTTTCTTCTTCTCGTCTGTTTCTCTCCGAGCTTTCTTCTCTGCGCTTATTCTCTTTTGAGCTTCAAGCTCTGCAATTCTTTTAGCTGCTTCAACTGCTTCAAGGGCTGCTCTACACTTGGCTTTTTCCCTCTCTGCGATTGCCAGAGCAGCTCCTTCTGCTAATTTTGCCTCCTCTAATCTCTGTTGCTCCTCCATTTTCCATTGATGAAGCTCCTTAGCCTGTTGTATATGTAGTGATGACAAGGTATAATTTTGCTTATGATTCTGAAAAAATGTAAGGAAAATTTTTCTGGGTCTTAAAAATCAGCATGTGCGTACCTTCTGTTTTGCTGTGACAGCTTCTTTAATGGCGTTATTATACATATCCATTGTTTGCTTCAACTCTGATCTAAGCCTCTTCATCTCTAATTCCC
Organism: Carica papaya; assembly: GCF_000150535.2. The sequence continues at coordinate 191,720 of NW_019014553.1, forward strand.
AGTCATCCTGTAATTTCCAGTCAATATATATATATATATTATATCAGTCACTCTGTCTCAGGTGCATAAAGAGTAAATTTTGACTAAGCCCATATGGAAAATATACATGTATATGCCACCTTTTATGCTTATATATATGATCAAGCTTACATTGTAAGGTGCTGAGATGGAGCAAGATGATCTGCCACTTTCTTGTGAGCATGTTGAGAATTGGGAAGGGTATTCCACTGACTTTGTTGTGTATGATGAAGCAAAGCTAAATCTTTCATCAAATTCTGATCCCGTCGAACGCGGCGTCATTCCTGGATCAGAATTCTCGTAGAAACCTGGGAGCATCCGATCCGTGCTTGGTCTGCCACTGCTAACAAATGATATATCGGTCTCCGGCAATGTGGGAGGCTTATAGTTAATGGCATAACTCTTTCCTGATCTTGTAAAAGGTGACCTATTCCACAAGTAATTGTTTTTCCGTCAGTTACGAAATCCGACGGAAACCCGAGAGAGCCAAAAGATGACAAACAAAACTGTCGGTAAAGAACAATTCCATCTCTACTTACTTGATATCCAAGTCTTCATGAATTCTAGGAGGTATATATGGCAGCTTAACAATTCCTGCCATAATAGGAGGACAAAAATTCAGTCGCTAAAGACTGAGTGTTCTTAATTGGATTTTGGTTAAAGAAATTAATTGACAAACCTCTTGACTTTTGGTTAGTCCTCAAATTATCTATCATCGATTCAGACAAGTGACTAGTTTGGTTCTGTAACTGATGTCGGGGGCTGGTTATTTTTGCGGTCGGTGGCGGAGCGCTGGCATTTTTTACCGACGACATTTTCCCTTTTGAGATGATGTACACTGTGCAGAAATCTGGCGCCACTTTCAGTACAGAATTTGCAACATCGGTAGTCTTAAATCTTCTGCTCAATCAGAACACTTACGAAATGCAGTTATTATAATTTTATTGAAACAATTAGCTTTTAAGCATTCATGAACAATTTCACCTTAACTAAGATTAAATTCGAGTAGCTCAATTACCTTACAAACCCACTTCTAGATGGTGCAGAGAGTACTAAAGTATCCATTATGTTGTTAGTCACGTATTCGATTATTCCCTTAGGTATATCCAAATCGTCCACAATGATTTCATTGCATTTTATCTGCAGAATAAACAAGTCAATGGAAAAGGAAATTTAAGAAGAACATTGAGCATATAGGTTCATATTAAGTGAAGAACAATATGCAAATTCTATATAACTACTTTTTATTTATTCGATAATGAGATATCTCTGAAACTTTTTTCGGGACAATTTAATACCATTAATTTTCTACTTTTCGTTTTGGATTCCATTAGGATACCCAGGAAAGTAATTCATACTCACATCCTTCCGCGCACAAAAGCATCGGAACGGAAGGAACAATTCCTGGTATTGAGTGTCTGCTTTAGCTTTTCTAGCAGCTTCTTCAATTGCTTCTGCTCCCATGAAAAAAAGAAAAAAAAAAGAGAAATTAAACCAAGTTGGTCAATATATAGAGAAAATTTAGCTTAGTTAATTAAACACACACACACAGACACATATATATTCATATATACAAATAATGCATTCATAATTTTTCCAAGTTATTGTTCTCGACAAATTGTACATGATCTTATGATCACTAAAGCATTTAATATAACGATGATCGTCAAAGAAATTTTGAGTAAAATATGGCATGAACATTACATTATATTACACATTACATATATATTGGAAGACTACAGAAAATTCAATCATAACATGAAAGATAAAAGGAATTGATGAAAGCAATTTAACCTGCAGAAGCGGCTGACATACTAGAAGGTTGCTTTGTTCTAATATGGAGGAGAGTGAGCGTCTGACCGCCGGAGAGAAGATTCTCGACAGTCCATTTCAACGCAAATTGGCTACCTTTATCTTTGTCTATAGCCACCGCGACATTATTGTTGGTTTCCTCTCCGGGTTTTCTCCCCATTTTATTTTCTCCCCTTTTCTCCCAGGAGTATAATTTCTCTGGAAACATGAAAAAAAAATTTAATGAATTAATCAATTAACCTGGTTAATGATGTTGGTAATGAATTGAAAATCGTTGTCTACAAATCCGATAAATATAATTTATATATAACGAAACGAATAATAAAAAAACCAGATCAGTCAAGAATATTATTTTGCTATACGCTCTCTACGTCATTAAAAAGAATAGTAATTAAATCTTTAATTATCGTTGCAACTAATTGCTCCCTGCAATATAACAGAAAAACAAAAACAAATTTTTAAAAAAATGTAAAATTAATTAACAAATTAAACAAACGCTGAAAGTCTTCGTTTCAATTTCGTCGTCGGTTTAGTTTTGCCTGCAGCTAATGAGCTGTGTTACTCGTTCCCAACCGACAGGAAAAGTTCAACCTCGTTAACTCAAGTGACTCAAAGACAGTAGTTATATACGGGTAATAAGAGGAGAGTTAAATTAGTAGGACCTTGTCGTTTTATTACAGTTCTAAAATTAATCTTTTCAATATATATATGTACAGAAATATGTGATGTTTTACTCCAATCCGTTTAGTTAGCTCTTTGTATAATCCATATTACTTGCCTCATTTATAGGCTGGAAATTCAATATATATATATATATATATGGGTAATAGATAAATTAGGGAAGTTTTCTAGTATTTCCAATTAGATTTATATGACACAATCGAGGTCATCATCCTCGTCAGATCTCCATTAGAGGAATATATATATATATTTACTGGGATGCAGGCTTCCTTATCCTGTTGGAAGAATATTGTTGTGATATACTGGATTCAGGTTTTGATCCTTTTACTAATAAAATATTTGACTTTAAATATATATATATATATATGTGAAGTTTTTCTTTTTGGGGGGGGGGGGGGGGATACATAAAAAGAATAGGGATCAACCTTGAAACTATCAATTATATATATATATGTGTGTGTGTGTGTGCAGAGTGGAAAGCTCACCTGCATATTAGCTATAAACAACTATTTTGCTGTTCTGCCAACAAACAGAGCAGAGCACGCCTACGGCCTACTTTGATTTCACCCATTTCAATACATACACATACAGATATATATATATATATATATATATATAGACACATATACACAAACTCAGAGACAGGACCTTCAATTATCAACCATGAAATCTTCAACTACTCTGTCAAATTAACCAAACAAAATTCATATATTCAAAACATAGCTCAAAAAATTTTCTTTCTCAAGATCTTTTAATTTCAGAAGAATTGCTTTCTACCCATCTTCAAATTCTCATATTTGAAGGATCAAATCACAGAAGTGAAGCTTTTAAACCAAACATGAGTAGATAACACACCACCAAGATTATATTTATTGAAGGAAATTAGGCAATGCAAACATATCATCCTCCAGAGAGATTCAAAGTCACCAAACATAACATAGAACAGTCCGAAGTAAATGTTGCAGAGTCCAGTTTCTGTTTCTGGGAAAGATGGTAATGAGAGTTTTTCAAGAGTCCCTACCCTAAAAATCCCTCCCTCTACCCAAATTTCAAAGGGTACCCTCCCTACACCAGATGCTGTGCTAGTGCTATCTTACGTATACAAATCCACATATGTTACCAAGGGAAGACGAGTTAGCAATCTGCACTCCCTGTCTGTGTTATCTTACACTGTCACAAGAATTGTCTTCAGATGCTACGCCGCTGCTTGGACAATCAAATCCAGATTTGGAATCATACCTGATTTTTCAAAAAGAAAATGTCAAGACCCGCATACCATAAAATTATGAAATAGTAAAGCTTATGAAAAGTTTGAGCTTATAAAAAATGATTCAATCTATTATTCTATACATAAACACACCCAAATCTATTAGGATAAAAGCATGAATCAAACATCAACTACACATTGTATGAACTTAATCTTTAACGGTAACATAGAATCCAAAATTCAAAACGAAACCTCTTATTCATACCATATGAAATAATAGAGTAAAAGCAGTCTTTCTCAATGCGTATGTTGATAAAAACAGGTCGAAATAATTTTTGTGCGTCAAAAGTCTTTCTCAAGTGCAATCCTGTTAACCTAAAGGTATTGATCAAATATAAATTCACTAGATATCATGCAAAATTAATTTGTTAACAGAAAGGAAACAGCTAGCATTCAAATATAAATCTTTTTGCTTCAATACCATCAGAAATACAGTCGAGTCAATTTTTTTAAAAACTTAAACTGACTGAATCTAGCTCAACCTATTATTCTATACATTATTAAATAGGTAAAATATTAAGATCTGCAGTACAAGTACACTGACCGCCGAACAAATTGTCCTCTGACTCGTGGCCGTTGTTCCGCCAGTTTTTTCCTACTATGGTACCTGACCTGAAAAAGATTAAAAAGGAAAAAAAAAGAAACAGAAAAGAAAAGTCAAGATTTATCTATTCATGTAATGCTCTTCCACAACAAAGTTAAGTGACAAAAGCATGCATCTATAAGTGGGTAAGCTAAGCTCTCAGTAGCAGAACATATTTTGTCATTTTGTGTGATTCTTTTTCTATATAAACTGATGTCATATTTCATTTCTATTAATAGCTCGACAGAAACTTGAGTTAACTAAATAAGATTTATAGAATGAGATTTTCAGCAGGCTACTGAAAGAAGCAGAATATCTTATCTACTGTAATCATAATATAAATATTCTTCTTAGTCAGGATCTACATAAAATAATACAGCCAAGAATTGTCTTTCTGGTGATTAATGCAGCTATTGCATTAATACAAGAGATGACTTTATTCTCGTGAGTTCCAGCTACTTACTGGTTGTGAATTCATGCTACGTTTAAAGTGCAATGCTTCTACAACTAACAAATTCAGCAAACAGAAAATAGGAGAACCAGACCCTCACTCTCCAAGCAATAACCAGTTGTGAGAAGTTACATAATCTAAGTATACATATTGCAGCTCATGAAAA
>NW_019014553.1:197703-227960 GCF_000150535.2 Carica papaya
GTTATTAATATAGCAGCTACAGGCCCACTGCCTTTTACTCCCATTCTCTTTCCCTGTGTGAGAAAATAAAGAACTTCAGTAATTATTGGGTCCCTTTTTGAAATTTAACATAACAATACCCTAGTATTCCTTCATATTTTTTTTAGAGGAGAGAATAATGGTTAGGGACTTGAACCCACTACCTTATACTAAAAGTTTGGGTGCTTAACTAACAAACTAGGTTTTTCGCCCTCTTTTTATGTTGAAAATTACTCACACAAAAATCGACATCTAATGTGGAAGGAATCGTGCAAGACAGGTGTGAAATTACCAATCAGATAGAACCACTTCCAACAATGATTAAAACTGCATACTCGGAAGCTACTGAAAATTACCTGGTTAGCAGATGATGCAGTGTTGTATCTGCAATTCAAGTAACCAAAAGAAAATGGTCATAATAAAGTGAATCACAATGGCGCTAAAGCACTAAACATGAGGACTTATAGATTACAAGTTCCACTCTTACTTTGAGAATGCTGACAAATCCGAGTGTCTTAACACATTGCGATCGTCATTTGCAGCATTTCGGTCATCTACTGTGCCTCTTGGTCTTGTCAAAGTTAATTCTAGGGATGGCATTTCTCCAGGATCACTGCATGCTTTGTCTTTAATCTGCAAGATACCAGAGGCGGCATTTGGAGTGTCAATGTCTTTGCTTTCATACTCCGGAATGGCAGACTTCGTGATTTGATTAAGTACACTAAGAGCTCTATCTCTTGGTTTCCCAGTCGAATTATCATTGCTATGCTCCAGCTTTTCACCATCAAGAAGTTTATTATCTCCTTCAGGAAACTTAGTTTGCCTTTTCTTTGATTTGGGGGTAGATAAATTCTCACACTGATCTTCACATTCGAAATCTGGAATTTTTAATACTCGTACTCCATCCTTGCCTATTTCAGCATTATCTTTAGAATCAAATGCACAGAATATCATCAACAAAAATAAGAAACTAAAATGGTTAAAATCACAAAAAAAGAAAAAAAGATTCCAGATATTGAAAATGATTGAACTAGGCATACCAAGCTGTTCATCTTGCTCTTGGTAGTCTTTTGTGTCAGCAACATGCATCCACCTGTTGCTAAAAGTTCCTGGCTCTGTGCGGATCACCTGAGCACAAGTGCTATCAGGAGCATCGGTCAACTGGTAGGAGGGTGACATTGGCTGTGGGCTGTCAATCTCAGCAGCCTTTTTTGTCCATGAACTCTGAAAAATAAGAGCACAAGTATACTTTCCTTCTGTCAGAAATAGTCTCTTATATTATTAAAAGCCTAACCTCCAATTTGAGAGTGGCCTTCAATGATTTTTAACCAAAATTTTATCTTTAAGTGCAAAAGAATGGAGAAAGAAACAGATGCATATCGGGGGTGGTGTTGCACGTGGGCGGAAAGGAGGGTTGACAATGGAGAACAGAAAAAAGAAGAGAGAACCATAAATCACGGATGCATAAGATGAAAAACAGAAAGAAGTGCAGGCAAAAAGTATTTACATATCAGTTGCAGATATAGAAGTTACCGGCACTAATTTACTCTCTACTTTCATGATATGATAGATAATTTCGGCATTCTTTCATTAGTGCAAAGAAAAATTTTTAGACCATTGAAATGCTTCTGGTTCAGTAATGTCAAGCTCAAGTAGGAAAGCATACTTCTCAAAACGAACTGTAGAACTCAAGTAAATTGAGATGGGATGGTACATGAGAAATGTATACCTGTGTACCGCTTCCATTGTCACTTCCATCCCCAGTACTAGGACCATTGCTTCCATTATCATGTTCATCACTGCTGCTTGTATTATTTTCAGATTCGTCAATGCTTTTTGACTTTACAGATTTTTTCGTGTGTGTCCCACTTTCACTCCCACTACCGCTAGACTGAGAGAATATGAGAAATTAATACAAAGTTGAAGAGTGAATTCAGCATTCACTATTGATGAGTCAACTGGATGATGATAAAGCAACAAAGATAAACTTTAGGGCATAAAAAGAATATCAGCCAGTAAATTTACACGTGATGTGAAACACAGAAATGCCTATTACTCGAATTCATAGCAATAACTAACATCGATTTTAAAAGAAGAATGTTTTGCACCAATTCACAATATCTAAACTAGAATCTTAAACAAGAAAGTAAGGGTGCTTACACTGTGGCATCTCCTCCAAACATGCTGCCAGAGGTTTTTCAATTCATTTTTCCGAATAGGTTTCACAAGAAAATCAACTGCACCCTTTGACAAACACTTAAAGACCAGACCCATAGAGTCATGAGATGACATCACTGCAAATTTTCACCCATCAGAAGTGGTCAATCAAGTGCCTCATATCAGCAGTTGTGCAAAAATGAACCTTACATATTAGCACAAATAGTGAAAATAACTTACTTATAACAGGAATATTCTTGAAAGTTATATGGTTCATAATCTCGCATAAGAGACCAACACCTGATAATACAGGCATGACCACCTCTGTTAGGACAAGATCGATATGATTGTTAAAATCTTCTAGAATTTTCCAAGCTTGAAGACCATTTGCAACAGCTACAACTGCCAATATCAGATTTAAGATTATTAAGTGCATAGGAACAACAGAAAAAGTTAAGTTTGTCAAGCAGTTTATTAGACTTCATTAGAAGGTAAATGTCATCATCAACTAGCACAAGGATATGCAATCGAGCAGTGGAATCAATCGACAACTAGATCATACAGTAGAACTGAGATCTATAAAACTAATACAACATATTAGTTACAAATCCAAATCCTACGAGATGTGGGACTATCATAATCATAACATGGTATTAGAGCCGAGGTGACTTATCACTATGAGAAATGCACGAAGACATGTAGCTGTACCTCTGAGCATTTTTATAACCCCCGAATTCAATATAAATACTCACCTTCATAACTGCAGTTTCGTAGCAAAGCACTAACAACCTGGCGTGTCGAATCATCATTTTCTACCAAAAGAACCTTGAGAGACCTAACTGGGAGAAACCTTTCCCAACGTATCATGGAACCTTGAGGTTGTTGTTGAGGTATCTGCAACACATCATGCACCTGGAGCTGTCCTCGCGACACATTGTTTGCATTTACATCATCAACCCTTGACTCATCTTCCTCAGATGACCCTAATCCTTGCCTCTCACTAACTACTCCATTGGCAACTTCCTTTTTGTCATAACACATATGGTTATTTTGTTCTGTTAACCCTCTATTCTCAACACTGTCATGACCCACTGGAGCAGCCCCCACAGACCAGATTCAAAAAGACCAGTAATGAGGAATGCATGTTCATGTGAATGAATCTTGTTTAATCTAAAAGAATACTCATACATGTTTTCCTCGGAACAGAACTCTGCATATCTAAATCCTTCACCAAAATCTCAAACCCAAAAATGTAATATAATTAAAAAGAGAATAATGAGTAAAAACCATCAAGGAAATAACATTTACGAGAGAATAAGTAACTTCTAAATCATATTTCAATACATCATGATGATCAACTAGAGGTAAAAAGAAGCCTACTACTTGAACAGTTATTGAAAAATATTTAGTCGTTGATCTTATTCGTTGTTAGCGATAAACATAAATTATAATACAAACAAGATTATATTTATTCCTTTACCACTTACAAATTTCATGAGACAAAAAGAGAATTAAAAGGCAGACTACTCGTTCTCAAAAGTTCCATAAAACTTCTAAATAGTAAGCCAAAAACATATGTCAAACAAAACGTTTAATATAAATTATTTTTGTTGAATTCCAATACTATACCAAAAGGCTTAATATAAATTATTTTAGTTGAATTCCAATATTATAACCCACTGAGAACTTTAAGAGACTAAGGAAAATGATTTCTAACACAAAATTTTGTGTTTAATCCCTGAAAGAAAACAATACCGTAGCAAAATATCAGATCTAAAAGCAAAAAAAACATAATCAATCTTAAATCACTCTCCAAATTCATCACCTCGTAGATATCAACCCAAAACACTGAATCTACGAACTTTAAGAGACCAAGGAAAATGATTTCTAACACAAAATTTTGGGTTTAATCCCTGAAAGAAAACAATACTGTGGCAAAATATCAGATCTAAAAGCAAAAAAAACATAATCAATCTTAAATCACTCTCCAAATTCATCACCTCGTAGATATCAACCCAAAACAGTGAATCTACCATACCTTGTATGACAAATAATAAACAATAACGAAAACAGAACTAAGAATACTATGTAGACCAATCAGTCAAGGATTAACAATATACAGAGTTCTATATAAAAATTTTGAGAAAACAGAGAGAAAAAAAACTCAAAAAAGCACCGGTACCCACAAATTTAAGAGGAAAAATGCAGGCCTTCTCTGTTTGGTCACCTATAAAAAAATAGTAGAAACAAATAAGGAAACTAATCAAGAAAAAACAATAATATAAATTTTAAAAAATACAAAGATATCTCAGTTTCTCAGATCCAAGATTTCAAATTTCTTTCTCTTACCTTTTCTCGGCTGCCAAGCAGAGCATTAGACACTAGATTAGTAAGCTATTTTCAGTCAAAAGAAAAAAAAAAAGCACACAAACTTCCGGGTAGAAAATGAAAATTTAAGAAAAGGATATAGAGAAAATGAAACCTTCAGAGATTATGCACGTCAGGAGAAGATGAAGCCTCCATTTTCAACCTCGGTGGAGCACAATAATAACAGTACCAGCCAAAATCTGTTTAATCTGGCTTCCGGCACTTTGTATCTGTATCTTCAACTACAAATCAAGCTCTTGAAGATCAACAATGCCCTTTTTTATTTTTTTTATTTTTTTATTATTAAAAAAAAAAAAAAAAGCTTGACTGGTAAAGAAATTGAGAAGCTAAAGTTGAGAGACAGAGAGGAGAGAGAAAGAGGAGCGGAAGGGGGGAGGGATGGGGGAGGGGAGAAGATATTATTCGGGAGATGCTGACGTGTAACAAGTGGAGGTCCAGAGAGGCTTAAGTGTCCACGTGTAAAGTGGGACCATACGACGTGGATAAATCAAAGCCATCGGTGATCTGCTGACGTGTACAAAATCAAAAGCTGGGATTTCAAAGCCTTAGCGCGGATCTTATAGCGATCCTCTAGATCTCGAGACGGAACACGTGGCTTCTTTCGGAATCAGTTAAAGGTCTGTTTGCGTTGGGGAAATTAAAGAAAAGGGGAACCCTAGAAAGGTGGATACGGCGACGTTTAAGGTCATAGTTGATTCTTGTAAGAACCCTTCTCTCATTTTTGCTTGAATTTTTTTTAAGACAATTTCTCCATATATATATAGAGAAAATATATACAATGGTTATTTTCATTACCCTTAAAAAGATTTATCCCTAAATTATTGATAATTCGTTTATACTTGATATAAACTTAATTCTAATTTTAAATCTAAAAAACAACTATATTAATTTATTCATATTTTGTAAATAAATTTTCCTTTATTTTAAATAAATAATTTAAGTCATTTGTGAATTTGATGTTGTTAAAATTGTAGTACTTTTTACATTGGTAATTTTATATTATTCTAACTACAATTAATAAATTTTTCTCTAAAGATAAAAATTAAGTTTTAAGTAAAAAGACAAAACCTAAATATTTCTTCGATCTGTGTGCATTGGCTAACCCCTAAACGGTGCGTTTTATGGACCCGTGGCATCAAATGAAACGGCGCCGTCTTTACGCTATCTCGAAGACTTCACACGGCGTCGTTTCACTGGGAGCGGAAATTGAGCGGAATAACAAGCGACTGAATCGGGAGAAAAAATGAAAGGAAAAGAATCAGAGATAGGAATGGCGTTAGTGAGATCAGTAGCGTTGAGAGCTATCAAAGGATCTTCATCTTCTTCATCAGTCTTCTATACGAGATGGGTCCAATCCGGTCGAGCTCAGGTCCACCTCATGAGGTCGTTCTCGGCGATTATGTCGCCGCCGTCCAAGGCCGTCGTCTACGAGCAGCAAGGCCCGTCAGACTCCGTCACCAGGTTTTCCATGTCTACCCGTGTATATATCTCTATATATGTATAATACTGGTTAATTTTACTTGTTTTGGACAGAATAATTGAAGTGCCACCAGTAGAAGTGAGAGAAAATGATGTGTGCGTTAAAATGCTGGCAACTCCTATTAATCCTTCTGATATAAATAGAATTGAAGGTTTGTTTTTCTTTTTCTCTTTTCTTCCTTCTATTTTATATTTCTTGTTTTCTGTCCAGCTGTTCTATGTGTAGTTGTTTTTGCTAAATTGGGTTTGGTTTATTTGAAAAGTTAGATTTGATAAAAAGTGAACCGAGCATAAAGAAGCTAAATGGCTCGTCAAGTTTAGCTTTTTTAATAATCTGCTAAATGGGTTCTTGAGCTTCGTTAATTTAGGTTAGGCTGTATTTGGAACAAAGAAATTACAATCTAAGTTATTTACAAATTCATACTCAAGTTCAACTAACTAGTATATATATAATAGAATGACCATAAAAATAATTTTATGTAGAATTCAATGCATTTTAAATTTCATTAATTAATTTAAGATGTATGGTTCAAATTCTACTTGGAGATTATTTGAAATCGTATTAGAAAAGATTTTGGGGATTACTTTTAATCATCTTCAAGAAGATTTGTTACATCTTCTAGTTAAATTAACGTGAGTTTGCAAATGAATTTTAGAAAATTCTAGCTTTTCCCCAACATAGCCAGTCTTAGAATTGATTCTTGCTATGATCGGACTCATGGGCCTAAGCACTTTGGTTAAGTTGCTCAATGGCTTGTATGGTTTGTATCTTTAGAATGTTAAGGGGCTTGTTTTGGTTTTAGAAATGTTCAATTCAATTGGAAAACATCTAAAATTTATTTCTTGATTTTCTCTAGGATAGAAATTGAAAATGAGTTTCAGAAACCAGACAACCACTCAAAATTTTGAAGATTTCATATTGGTCATGTGTTATATATGATATATTGGATAGTTGAGTCCATGCAAAAAATGATTGTAATGGTGGTGGTATAGGTGTCTATCCAGTGAGACCACAAGTGCCAGCAGTTGGTGGTTATGAAGGGGTCGGGGAAGTATATGCTATTGGCTCAGCAGTCAAGAATCTTGCACCTGGTGATTGGGTCATTCCCTCACCACCCTCTTTCGGTACTGTATTTCATCTTTATGGTTTGTTTTCTTCTCATGCCACTACAATAAGTTCCTTTAGGATTCACTAAAACCAAAGCTGCTAGTCACTTTCTTTATTTAGAAAGTTTTACAGTGGGTATCATTTTTTCCAAGGCAGGCAGTGGGCTGCAAATTTTTCTTATTTTAATGTACCATACTCAATCAAATAAAGTTAAATGGAATTTCCATGTTCTCCTCTAGATAGATTTGATGAACAAACGTCATGGTCTAATTCACGTGGCAATGATAAAATTTGTTGTGGCCAGGAACTTGGCAGACATATATTGTGAAGGAGCAGGATTTGTGGCACAAAATCAATAAAGATTCACCAATGGAGTATGCTGCTACTGTTACAGTTAATCCTTTAACTGCTTTGAGAATGCTCGAAGACTTTGAGACTCTAAATTCAGGTTCAGCCTCATTTATAAGTTAATATTCTTATGCAAGTTTATAGCTGGTCTTCTCTGTCTCATTTTGGCGTGAGCAGGTGATTCCATCGTACAAAATGGTTCTACTAGCATTGTGGGGCAATGCATCATCCAGCTAGCACGATTTCGTGGCATCCATAGCATCAATATTATAAGGGACAGGTGCTTCATGGGGCGTTCAGTATAAATTTCTAGAGCTTGTATGCATCTAAATTTATTAGTCCATAATGCTTCGAAAATTCAAATTCAAGTACTTTGGTAAAATGAACAACCCTTTCTTGATTAAGCTTTGGAAACATGAGAAACAAACTTGGTTACTTTTTTTATATTATGGTGAAGTTAAGTGACTGGCATGAGTTGCTGGATATAGACCTTTATTTGCCATATTTTCTTGCTTTAGGGCTGGCTCCAATGAAGTGAAAGAACATTTAAAGGCTCTAGGTGCTGATAAAGTGTTCACGGAGAATGAACTTGAAGTGAAAAATGTGAAGAGTCTCCTGGTATCATCATCATCTATGACATTTTAGTTACATCATCCTAAATATGCAGTTGTTGTTCCTTTTTTTCTTTTAGTTTTTGTTGTACTTACAACAATTACAGCAGTTTTTGTTAGCATACCCTGTTTGGTTGAGATGCTTAGACTTTTAACTCTTAACTTATTTTGCACATCCAATTGCCTTCTAGACCAATTTACCTGAACCTGCTCTTGGATTTAACTGTGTTGGTGGGAATTCTGCTTCGTTGGTTCTCAAATTTTTGAGGTAAGACGAGTGCTTTAAAAAATCAGCTCTGTTCTAATTGTCATAATAAACTATCTTTTAGTTTTTATTTTCTAAATTTGTATACCTTATCTATACAAACATATAAAGTAGTTGAAAAGGATAGTATTTTCGGAAGGAGAGTGAAAATGAGGATGGAATTTGAGAAGAATTTTTTTTTTTTTTGAAATATGGAATTTGAGAAGAATTAAAAGTTGTTTTGATAATTTCTAGGAATCTTTTTTTATTTATACTTTGATTATTCTGCATGTTATCGATCACCACATGTATAAACACATAAATTTAAGAAATAATAGCAACAAAATGGAGCTTAGTTTCTCTTGGAAGTTAATGAACTCTTGACTTCAGGCAGAGTGGGACAATGGTTACATATGGCGGAATGTCTAAGAAGCCAGTCACTGTGTCGACTTCATCCTTCATTTTTAAGGTATTGTGCAGGTCCAACATTTTTTGCGTATAATCAATCATTAGCTCCCAACATCTGGTGAATAGAAACTGAAAACATAGACAACTCAGTATCCTATGATTTCTCTTGTGGTTTGATCTTATTGTTGTGTAAAACCTAAGGTTTTTCTTTGATAATTCAGTATCCTATGATTTCATTTTTTTTCTCATTTTACATAAATTATTAGTTTTTTAGGTTATTATTTTATACATTTTTATTTTTCTTACTATTTCGATTTATCTGGCATTGAACTTCTACTTGCTCACGTTTAAAATATCAAACACATGCCAATATTCTCTTAAAAAGACTAATGATCTTATCCAAAATGGCAAAAACAAAATCATAGGAGCACTTCATTATGATAGAAAACATGGATTTTGAACTGCAATGAAGTCAAACCAAAGGATGCAAACTTATACTTTTAAGGGTCAAATCGCAAGATGGGAAATTGTATTTTGTCTTTAAGAGGAAGAATAGATACTGACTTGTTTTACTTTGTGAGACCTGTAAATTTCTGTAACAACATTATCAATTAACGACCTTCATCCATTATTTAACCTGTTAATGCTTGCAGGACCTTTCATTGAGGGGATTCTGGCTGCAGAAATGGTTGAGTTCTGATAGAGCAAAAGAGTGTAGAAGTATGATCGATTATCTCCTCTGCCTTGTCCAAGAAGGCAAGTTGAAATACGAGTAAGTTCTTCCCTCTATACACTCTTGCCTGACAGACTTCTGACCAAAAATATGATAGCCAAGAATGTTTTTGTTGCAGAATGGAGCTGGTTCCTTTCGACAATTTCCACACTGCTTTAGATAAGGCACTTGGAAAACTTGGGAGCCAACCCAAACAAGTCATCAAATTCTAAAGCTTGTTTGCGGTTTTCTAGTTAGCCAAACAAGGGTTTCCCTGGATCATGTTGTTCAATTTTCTTGGTATTGCATTATAAGGGAAACCTAGTGATACCCCCTAGGTTTAGGGAACTAATGAATATTTCTCTCAGGGATGAAGAGAACTGCTTGCAGATTGCTTATCTGTCATAAGTTACTTTTATATCATCCAATATTCTAATAGAACAAAAATATAAAAATCTTATATATAGAATTAAAATGATATGTTCTAAGTTTCATGAATTCTAATGAGATTTTAAAAATGATTTTCAACATCTCTTAAGATAAATAAGTGAACTTTTAAATAAATTCCGATAAAATTTTAAGTTTGGTCTAAATAAATAAATTGCTTGACTTCCAGTTTATGTTCGCTAAATAATTATATCTTAAAACTAATTTTGATGGGTAACCTTTT
The DNA here is from genome assembly GCF_000150535.2 of Carica papaya. Next base: position 207,847 of record NW_019014553.1, read on the forward strand.
TGATTACTCAACATTTAATACTCAGCAATTGTTAGTGCTGCTTCTACTATCATGCTGGGATTACCACTTGTTCTGTATGGAAGAGGGCAATAGATACATGAGAGCTGCAAAATCATCACAGCCAAAAAGTACCAATGTTGTCTGCTCAGAATCCACCCACTAGTCTTGAGTTTATTCCATCTTAAATATATTAATGTTAATAAAAGTCTATAACCAAGGTCACTTGCCGATAATGGCAAACCAATTTCCTTTCGAGATCATACAGGAACGCAGGCAATTCTTGAGAGCTCGGAGGAAATTTCCAAAGTATCATATATGACATGTTCTTTCTGCTTTTACTTCTAAATCCCACTGCAAAAAGAATATGTCGATCAAAGTGAATAACTTCTAGTTCCAGATATCAACAGCATTATAATTAAAAGCGTGGATTAGGAGCTTACTGAAAATTGATCCCGACTAGCAAGCGAAAATCGTTCGAGGCTCATCCAAGTAGTTAATCATATTCTCATATATAGAAAAACTCAAATCATGAATAAACGATTAGCATGTTTTTTACAAATAAACAAGTAAAAGCAGTGGATCGCCGAAAAAATGCCTATCGATTTTTATTTAAGCACACTCTTTTCTCAGAATATAGTCCACTGCTTCTTCAACAGTGTCAACAACCTGAAAAGACAACAGAGCATAACGGCTTAATTTGTAGATAAAAATAGTAATGTTAATAAAATAATAATAATAATAATAAAGACATTTATTGGGCTCATCTAGAAGGTGTTCGACTTAGTTTAAACAAAGCAGCTTATAAGCTGTAAAGCTCTTCATTAACCTAAACCTATATGTGAGCTTTTGGTGGTCAAGCTACTTAGTCAACTATACCTAATATATTTTGCTTATATATTTATGTGAGCTTTGAGTGGTTTAGCTGTTGTTTCAAATACAATAAAATATTTTAAAAGTTTTAATCTCTAAGCTTGAGAGTAATCTTTACCTTTTATTTGGTCAACACCAACGTATTTTACAAGGTGTACAAGTTCTCTAAAGAAATCACCCCTAACAATTTTGAAAACACGTTTTTCAGATACTCTTTTTTAGATCAACTTTCAGAATACATAACAGGGAGCTGGTAAGTTCCTTATCTCATACCAAACATGTCACTAATAATCTTAAGTTCTTAGCAAACATAAGTTAAGGCGAACATCCTCTTAATGCATAGTAATGATTATCCTACCAGATCTGCCGGAAACTCATCATGATTATCCCTTCCCTTGAAAACGCCAGTCCCAGTCAAAATTGAAAACCAGGGGTCCCCTGCCTGGCAAGCAATATATAATAGGCATATATGAATATAAAAGGACAAAATCAAAAGCAAAATACAGACAAAAATATAAAGAGTAAAAACTGAAACATACTCCTGGTCCTAGTGGTGAAGACATTCCTAATCTAAGAAAACAAACCTGCCGTGCACCTCTTACATCAACCTTGGGATTGTCTCCAACCATATATAACGTGTTGAAATGGTGACTTCCGGAGTTTGAATCATCGACAACATGAAGATTGCCATGAAGGGATGACACCAGTTGCTTTAGAACATCTTCAGCATTCTTGAATACAAATGGATTTGGCTTCCCAAAAGATGTATACTCTAGCGGATTACGATGAATCCTGCATATCAAAACAAGCACCAATAGAACAATCTGACACCGCTTGAAATTTTATCAGGTTCCACAGATTATGTGATATCGCCACATCTTGGCCTTGTCAACAATGGCTGTAATTAGCCCTTTAAAAAACCCGACATCACGTGATATGAGATTTAATGATTTTATAATTTCCAAACTCCACATCCTACTACCTAGAGCCATTGGTTTAGTGGCAACATGGTCCAGAAGCGGTGCTTCCTATTGTGGGTCAATCCCACTAACCTTGGTTCTACTGCATGGTATTATGTTACAGCAAATCTTGGCTCCTGAACTATTGCTGTCAACTATATATATCTAACAAATTCCCAGGGAAAACCTACAATAGTTTAGCAACATCTTTATATTTTGAGGCCCTCACCTATTGTAGATGGATTCTAATGCAATTCTGAAAGCTCCCATACCAAGACGTTCTGTTGGAAAAGTAGCCTGCCTTTGGTGACACCAAATCAGTACAAAATCTAATTTTATAGAAAAATAGAAAATAACAGTTGCCATCAGAGTTAATATCAGATAAACCTGGTATTCAAGATCATCATTTGCGAAGTATAAATGAGGCTGGGTTCCCATTTCTCTCCCAGGAAGACCTCCAGTCCTTAGAATATCACAAAGGACCTCAAACAGACATACATCAATAGTCGATCAGAACTAGAGATTAGAGAAACATGACAAGAACCTTAATGCAAGATAAACAGAAGAAGCAAATAGCAGAATAAGAAAAAAGGAACAAATTTTTAACATGCCATTCCAACATTCAAATTTAGTGAGTTACGATTACTCAAGGCTAAAATTCCTGTCAAACTAACTTCCAATTGCTTCTCCAGAAATATGAAAGTAAGAACCAATGACTAATTTATTCACTATCCATGGGGGAATAAAAAAGATCATGCTTTTTCTCCTCAAAAAAATAGTAAAACCTGTTCCTTCAAGAGCATAAAGGTCTTTTATTAGGCCCTTAATGCTACATTTATAAGAAAATTTTCACAGTGACAATCGCTTCAAGAAAAGGATGGCACCACTACTATAAAGAGGACGCGAAGGCTCTATCCTAATTATGATTGTTAAGCCTGTTCAAAGGAATTAAGCTCTTTCTAGAGTTGGAAAACATTTTTCAGATCTAATCAGAAGTCTAATAAATGAGAAAGAGCTTCAGGTTGTTTACTAGCTATAGAAGTGAGAAAACCTGAATATCTCTGCTCCAATCAACAGAATCACTGACAACAAAAGCCGCCTGCACTCTCTGTGAGCAAATGTTGTCTCTTGAACTCGTCTTCTCCAAGCTATGACCTAACTCAGATTCCTGCCTGGTAGACCACATCTTGTATTGTACCAATGGGTCGATGTTGTCAAAGTAGGATGTATACTCGTCTATTGAAACGACATTTCTGTGGATAAGCCAAAATGAGTTAAAGTTACTTTGAAACAGAGAAGTGGCAATAAGAAGGTCCAAAAGAGAAACAAAAAAGGGTCGAAAAATTACCTAAACCCATATTCAGACATCACCACAGCGGGTTCCCCTTTTCCTACTGCAATAATGAGGTCATTCTCAAATCTGTGTGATGGAAGTTGAGAATTAAGAAATAAGGGTAAGAATACATGACTTCATCCTGTCATCTTCAGATCTTAACACCTATTCTTGTTTGGAATTCTCTCTCCTTTAAGATTTAGAATGCTGTTAAAGTGTACTATTTTCTTTTAGAGGAAAGCAGAACCAAAATTCATTCAAAAGGCTACAAGACTTGGATCCTACTTAGATCCTATAATTTTAACCCACCATTTTGCATCTATAAACTTCCAGTATCAGAATTTTAGTCCATAAACTTCCACTATTGCATCTATAAGATGATATTTTGACTGTGGTACCTACATGAATTTTCCTTGGTGCATATCTAATGAAAATATCATCTAGTTCATGAATTACTGACCCTTCTATGTGGCCCTAAATTTCCCATGATATTTGCAACCAAGCAATGATAGGCTTCATTAATGTACTGATACAATTCATCTTCCATCATAACATGGATTTTATGGGCCTAGATGTGCTGCATGTGCAGAAAAGCTAATTTTTACAATGCAGCTTGATTAGTTAATATCAGATAAATGAACCAAAGTACATATCATATGCCATGATAAGACATCAGTATCATTAATCATTCCAAATACACCGAGATGCAAAACCTTCATTTCTTTTTTTCTCTGATAAAACTTTTCAGGGAGAAGTGTGAAAGAGCCCCCTACATGTAAATGTCGTCTATATCTTTAGTCATTTTTTATATTGTTTAACTTAGACTACCAAAAAACAAAAAAACTTAGACCGTGTCTTCACGGCCACTAGATTCCACTTAATTCCAGTAATCTATAAGTTATGCGTGAATGAATAATTGAATATGTTCAATTCAGGACTTAACCATAGATCACACAATTCAATTGCATACTTGTTTACCAGCTTCCTGAAAGGTGAATGCCCCTGCACAACCTGCATTGAGATTCCAGTCAAAACAGTTCATCGAAAAAAACTGACACAGACTACAAAAAAAAAATAAATGTATTGGTAAATTTTCAAAATAATCTTTCTCAGCACTACCTGGGAAGGATAAATATTTAGACCCAGGAGTTGACTTAACTCCAAGGCTCTTTTGGATTCAGGAAAACCACCTCCTGTTGAAATCAAGAACTAACAATGAGTAGTTGAGTAGTATACTACATAAGCCACTAAACTAAGAATATATAAGCAAAAATTTATCATGAATCCCAAAAAAAGAGATACAAACATGCAAAAGAAATATCTATTTCATATCATCATTAACACACATGAGGTCAACATAAATGCCAAATCGGCTTAGGATACAGGCACTAAATGGATTTTAGTCCTCTCAAGATGCATATTCAAATGGAGAGTCTAAGTCACAGTTGGATTGGTATCCAGAGGTTTTGAAGTTCTTATCAAAATGCTTGTTTTGCCATTTCAGCATCTACTTTCTTTTTATAAATAACTGTACTTCAAAATTCCATTATTACTTAAAACAAAACTTAACCGTGAACTAGAGCATCCAGTTGAACACATAATAAACTATCCCCAAGCCCAGCCAAACAGAGAATTAACATTGTTACACCATCATTAGCAAACAATTTCTCATTATTGCAAAATGCTCGAGCAATATTAAGATCAAAATAAGACAGACAATTAACAGCGTCCTTTAATAGGAACAAAAGAATTAAGATGAAAAAGAAAAAAGAAAGAAAAATGACATGGAGGAGGACTCACCATTTGTCAAGAAAATGTAAGGCACCTTCAAAGTACCTGCGATTACCACGATTATTAAATAAAAAACACAAGTAGAACTATCTTCTATAGATATATATATATATATATGTACACACACATTGAATTATATAAAGCACGCATTCGTCTAGATACTTAGTACGTCAACTTTACCAGATTCATCGTATAGTCGTTTTAGGGCGCGAGTAGAGCCGCCAACGGGAGCATGGCCGAGCAAAACGACGCCGTCAATATCGAAGGCAATGCCAAAAGAAGAACTGTTTGATAATGGCAATCAAATTCAAAGATTAAGCACTTTGATTGCTGTTAGAGCTTATAATAGTTATATACGCATTGATAAAAAAGCTCGGAGATGAAACTGCACCGTCCCGACTGCGAGGAAGTGAGCTGAGAGAAGGAGCGTGAGATCAGAGATGATAATGGAGATAATCTGTGCTTGTTTCGCGGACGTGAAGATCTTCTTGCGAGAATTTGCAAAAGAACCATTTGTTACGACCGATGGATCTAAAAACTAGAGCTAATGAAATTGCTTTAGAGCGTTCAGTCTTCTGTGTGTTTTTCTTTTTTTTTTTTTTTGAAGGTTTCAAGATGCAAGAATTATTTTAGCTTTTATAATTTTAATTTTGATTCCAGAATAAACGTTTGTAAATTTCTTATAATATAATTTCTAAGATTTTTTATTATAATTTAATTTCTAATAATTTTTTATTTATTTTAATATTTTTATTTTTATTTTTGAATAAAAGTTAAAATAATTATATTATATTTAAATGTTAAAAATAATTCTAATAATTAATAAACTAATATTATTAAGTATATTTTTTTATTACTTTAATTAATTAGTTAAAATTATTAAATTAAAAAATATTTAGAGAAAACCAATTATTTTATTTTTTGTTAAAAAATAAATCTTTAAAATAAATAAATAATTAAATAATAATATAAATCATAATAAATATCAAATATAAAAAACTAATAATTTTAAGATAAGTTCGATCGAAATATTTATTATACTTTCGAGTATTTGCTTGTCGAATTTTCAGATCAATTTACAACAATTTTGACATTAAAATAACAATTATTTAATAAAATAATTGAATATTTGGCTTCAATTTAATCGTGATCTTTTATTCGTGATTAAAAGTTTAAATATGTGGAGATGTGTTTAATGAATTAATAATTAAAAGAGAATGACAAATTTTCAATGCAAAAATTCAATTATTGCAAAAGAAAAAAAGTCCATATAATTCAAACTGGAACTGGAATGAAGTAAAAACAAGGGATTAACCTTACCCAAAAAAAAAAAAAAAAAAGGAGAAATAATTTCCAAAATATATGCAGAAAGTCTTGGAGATTCAGGTTTTGATCAGCTGGTTAGTGAAGGAAAAAGTAAATGATAACCATTAAAGACATGCTAATAAAACCTCCATGGAAACACTTGCAGGCATGCACGGAGAAATTACAAATATCAAACAACTTCCATTAAAGCAAATAGTATGCAAGAAAAACACAGTTAACCATGCAATTGGTTTCTCTTATTGTTTTCTTGTCATTGACAAATTGCATATACAATATAAGTATATAATCATATATCTATATAAAACACTGCCAGAAACAGGGAAACTCGGAAACTAGCTCCCTTTTTTTGCAGACAAGCCTTAAAAAGGCGTGATTGGATTCTTTAAAAGAATGAATCCACTACTCTCCCTACTTCAACCGATTTCAAAACAACAAACCCTTTTACCCTCTCAATACCAGATGGAGGAGAACCTATCTCCCCCCATATCTTTCTGCTTGTACAGATTCCCATCTCAACATAGTACACATATGCAAGCCTTTCTAAACCGAAAACATAACCAGGGCAGAAGCAAAAATATAGAATTTGTGTTCGGAGAGAGATTACTCAACCATATTATCCGGATTGAAGTTCAATGACTCCCTCCATATAAGCTCTTTTATATCCTCTTCATCCAAGGTTGTTTGTTCGAAATCGAAAACAAAAGGAGATGAGCAAGTCGGCTCCTCATTGATCTCATGAAGACTTGACAGAAATGGATGATTCAGTGCTTCCTCAACTTTATACATGAGCCACATGAAATTGACGTTTCTCATCAGAAAAGGAAAGAAACAAAATGAACTATATAGTTTTGAGTAAAGTACCGAAAGGAAAATAAATTAGTTTGCAAAACTAGCATGTCTTGATGTGTAACATATTTACATTAATAACACAATCAAAATTTTACTCAATAAATTTTATTAATCAAATCCGTTTTCTATCAAAATATTAGTGGAAATATGATTACACATCAACATGTGCCGATTATACAAAATAATTTCTCTAGGAAACGTACCGGTAATACGTTTACATGGATCAAACACAAGCATTTTTTCTGCAAGATCAATTGCCGCAGAGGAAAAGTCAGGAAACTTCTGGGAAAATGGTTGCTTTGGACTATATGGAAGTTGTTTAACATACTTCCTAGCATTGTCACTTCTTACAAATCCAAGATCCAAATCATCCGGTGAACCTAGTAGCTATTTTGATAATAATCAAGAAAGAAGTTTTATTTGTAAGTACATGTTGTACCACAATGAACCGAAGCTACAAGCATAATATCATAATCATGATTTTGAATTGTTACATTAACAAATGGTGGATACCTCAGTAATCAGTCGCAACTGCTGAACATAGTCTTTGCCAGGAAAAAGTGGCTCCCTTCTGAGAATCTCCATGAGAATGCAACCAACTGACCAAATATCGATAGCTACAGTATACTCTGAACAATTTAGTAGCAATTCAGGGGCTCGATACCACCGGGTTACAACATATTCTGTCATTAGATCTGTCTCTAAAACAGTTCTTGCAAGCCCAAAGTCACATATCTTGAGATCACAGTTAGCATTGAGAAGCAGATTGCTTGGTTTCAGATCTCGGTGCAGAACATTTGCAGAGTGTATATATTTCAGTCCCCGCAACAATTGATATAAGAAATACTGGTAGAAAAACGTTAAAGATAAAAATTCAAACACAGCCTAACCATATATCTTGGTTTCAGATACACACCTAAGCTCATATGTTGCAAGTACACACAAGTTTTCACTTATATTGAGGTATGACTCAGCCTAATGGCATGACCATGCATCAACGCCACTATTTTGACAATAAAAAGTCAATAATGCAACATTTAAGATGATATTCATCGATGTTTAACTCAGTATGCAGATGAATTACCAATCTCTGATTAACAAAAATTGCGGCTAGAATTTGCAGTAGAAATGAGGTGGTCTATTTGATATACTAGATGATTTAAAATGGGTATCATTATACCGTCAGTTATATTCATCCGCAGCCTATCAAAATTTTTCATTGGTGAAACAAACTTCAAGTGCACAACCCTGATATAATTGAAGAATAAATAATAGTCTGTTGGGAGGGAAAAGGAGGAGAAAACTAACCTGACAATGATCATCAGTCAAAGCCTGGCTAGACCGTATTATCTGATTTAGATCAGTATCCATTAACTCATTAACAATATATACATCATTAAACTTGTCCTTCTCTGGCGGAGGTATAATGTCCTTGATTTTGATGACCTGCACAGTATATTGCCATGACTGATCTTGACAGCATAACAAAAATAAAAGAAAAAGATCCAGTATTCTACAGAATATCCTTTTGCAAACTTACAATTCACCTTCAAAATAACATGCTATTCACAATATTAAGGCTGTATCTGGTTCAAATTTCAATTCTACTAAACAGAAATAGAAATACAATACAAATGGGATAGAAAATTTGAAGGAAAACAGTATGTTAATTCGAAGTTAGTTTCATACTCAATTCATATCAGGTGCTTTTGTGTCCCCCTCTCCTGACTAGTTAGAATGCAATTCTATTGTTGTAGAATGAATATGTGAAAGTAATTGTTTTAATCATGCACCAAATATGGAAACTAAAATAAATTCTACATACTAAATAACTAATATATAGGGATAGAATAAACTTGAATCAAATAGTGCATAAATTCCATTTTAAATGTAACTGAAAGTAGGGGGATCAAATATCAGTAGCAAGGCATATGCATATCATGATAACGAATGGAACAAAAAATTTATGCTAACAGAAAATAGATTAAGAACAATGACAGATCGTATTGAACCAGGAACCATTAGAATGGCAAAGTCTTAAACTGAAAATGTCTTACATTCTCATGATCCATGTGACGCAAAAGCTTAATTTCACGAAGTGTTCTTTTAGCATCAATCCTGTTATCAAAAGCATTTCCGATCTTCTTTATTGCAACCTCTTCATTTGTGTCCGAATTCATTGCACAGCTGTGATAAAAAAATATATATCCACCATTATAACCACATGCAAAGTTTAAATCTCACATGCTACTAATCTAAAACATAGAATTCTAACATTAAACAAACGAGTCATAGCAAGAGAAACATATCGAACATACTAAGATTAGTTTCTTCAAAATTCAAATTAAGGAATGAGCCTACTCTTAATTATTGGAGTAGGCAATTTTACACCAGTTCAAGTTTCATGTGCTCATATAAGTACATTTTTAGTACGTAAGCAACAGAATATGGCTTCCTTACCCGCTCAAGATTTTTGAAAATTGATTCAAAATATATCACTTAAAATCTATAACATTTTTGAAAAAAAAAAAAAAAAACTCATTTCAAAATTAAATACAAAACTCAATTTGCCAAATCTATGCTCTACTTGGAACAGAAATTCGATCATCTTCGAAGCATAAAAAGTAAAAAAAGAAAATGAATCTCCTCATCCAATCTATAGAAACACAACTGTCAATCCAAAAATTCTAAGGAAAAAAAAAAAAAAAACACACACACACACACACAAGCACACACGCACGCGGAGCTAACAGCTCACTACTTGAGATTAACAGAAAGCTAAAACAAATCCAAACAAGTAAACCAAAAATCCTTTTCCAACCTTCAGAAAGCAAGAAAAGCACTAACCTACGAACAAAAACAAAAGGAAGGGAAGAAAGTTACCAAACGATGCCGTATGCGCCGCGACCGACGGGCTGTATAGGAGGAACATACTTGGAGGAGACCTCAAAGATATTACCGAGAACGTTATACAGCACGTACCTCCCTCCGTGTGTTGGAATTCCCAGTCCTCTTTCACCTGCCATTCTTGCTTCGTTCTCCATCTTTCTTTCTTCTCTGCTTCGCTCTCTTCACGCTCAAAAGTACAAAACACAGAAACAAACTTCTATTTGTTGTTTTCCTCCCTCGATAACAAAAATGACGTTTTTTTTTATTTTATTTTTAAATTAACTTTTATTATCACAGAAAATATCATATTTCTTATTTAAATTTTAAATTTTCTTGTCAATAATAAAATAGCTCAAATATTATTAATAAAAAGCAATTTTAAATTTGAGTCTTCTTTTCGTCTAACATAAAAAAATAATAATAATAATAAAAATATTTCTCCCCTAAAGTATATTAAAATTTAAAATATACATTTTAATATATGAATTTAAAGCAATAATTCCATTAGTTTTTAAAAATAATTTTAATCATGCCACATTTTTGGATCGAATATAAAAGTTGATTTCCACCCAAAACAAGATGTGAGATTAGATATAGAGTCTTCCCCTTTTAACTTATATATATATAAGTACATTTATATTATTTTATTGAAATTATATATATATTTTTGGTCTATAATTAATTATCTATTTATTATATTAAAAATAATTAACTTTTTGGTCACCCTTTTGCTTTTGGTGGGTTTAAAATTAAATGGGTCGTGCTTTTGAATTTGTGTCTTTTTTCAATTTCAAATTTGAATGTGAAATTTCTGAAGTCTACATATTTAGTGTTTTAAAAAATCAACTGAAGTGGAGATTGACCAACGCTTGAAAAGTCTACCGTCTACACTACGCCCATTCTTGTTCACTTAAAAAATAACCGTTTTCTTTTAAACGAAAAATAAATTATCGATTGAACGGCGTGGGTAATTTTATTAATCGTTAAAATTGTTTTTAATAATTAAATGAGGTTTAAATTTTGGTAATTCCTAAAATTCTAATGCCGGTTTGATAAAAAAAAATAGAAGAATAAATTAAATAAAACTTTAATAATTATTATAATTTTATCACTAATATTATTTTCTATTATAACTGAATATTTAATACGTTTCCTTATTTTAAACATTCAATTATAAATTTTATTTCTGACCAAAAAGAATTAGAATGATTAAATTACATTTGAATAATCTAATAAAAATTTAAAATAAAATATTCGTTTATTAATTAAATTAATAATAATTAAAAATAAATCTCTGCGGTTATTAATTTATTTATATATTAATTTAATTTTATATCAGCCTCACACTTTCATTATTCGGCCAGCTATCCACACGCACAATCCTAACAATCTACGAGCAATTTGCAAACACGTCACTACATTACGTCATTACCACACGTCAGATCTCACGTGATGCCACGTGTTATCATCTGCCACGTTGGTTTTCATGGGTCACACCAGGCGATGCAGCCCAAAATGTCAGACCATAACTTATATATCTTATTTACACCCAAAAAATTAGAATTATTTATTCAATAAATCATTTTAAAATTATATACAAATATATTTTTCAATAATAAATTACAAAAAAAATTCGTAATATTAAGTATAATTATAACTGCATTCATTGTTATTTTAGAACAATATACATTTCATTTTATTGGGGTAAAGTTTTGAAATATATAATAAATTTTTTCAAACAAATATATAATTATATTACCATTTTTTTAATTATTTGATAATCGATTGACTGTTATAACTTTGACATCTATAAGAAATGAACTTGACATATATGTTTTTTGCAATCACTTCACTGGTATTTTTTTAAAAAAAAAAAAAACAGTGCCCCTAATTGTAACTATATCTATATAAAAACCCTAAAACCTCTATGTAATTTACCATATATTCAATCAGAGAAATCACAATTCCAGTTAGCAATTCAAATAACAGTTTCCAGCTTTATGTACCCACATAAATTAGGAAGTTATAATACAACCAGTTTGGGAAAATGCAAAATAAACTAAGACTTTCAACAGGTTGCAGCTTAAAAAAAAATCATTATGAAAATTTATGGAATTTGGAACTTTAATCTCCTGATGGGTAGCTACCATTTTCACCAGTTCAAGTTCCTCTTACCAGACCAAAACCAGAAGGTCAATATCAAGTACAACAAATACATGGCATATCAAGGCTGCATCAACAATCTAATTCATCTCATATTGCTAACATGCTTGGCTTCAATGTCTTGAAGCCTAAGAGTCACTGCTCTCTTGTGCGCTTCCAGTCCCTCGACTTCTGCCATTGTTGCCACGTATGGCCCGAGCTTCTGCAGACCTTCTGCAGTCAAAGATTGTACCGTCATGTATTTCACGAAAGAGTCCAGTGACACCCCACCATACATCCGAGCATATCCATAGGTTGGAAGGACATGATTTGTCCCGCTGGCATAATCTCCCACGCTCTCTGGTGTCCACTGCCCTAAAAACACGGAACCTGCAGGAATGATAATTCACATACTTAAAATTCATAGTTAATAGATTCCCATCAAGATTCAAATTTCCTGATCATGATAATGTATCTAAGAAGGTTCTAATGTTGATGTAAGATTACTTTCTTATTCTCAAATTCAGATTATGACAATAAATGTAACGGCCAGACTAAAAAATTGGTAAGACTCTAGTACTATGCAAGTTTGTCTCAGTTCAGACATGATTTTCCATATAATACCAAAATTCTAAAGTTCCCAGACAAACCCAATCTTCCAGTAAAGAAAGGATTAGTCGGTATTTGTTCCTCCTAATCACCCTCAATCTCAACACGTAGACTAAATGAAATGTTAACTTGATTTAGGAAACCATAACACGGGACCCTTCCTCTCACTGGGATAAATACAAGCAGATACCTGAGATAACGATAATGCAGTTTTGTGGATAATAATTATAAAGGGTAATTACGAAGTCCTCGAGCGTAGAGAATAGTTTACGACTAAATTTATTATTTTAAAAAAATAATGATCTAATCCATGCACAACATATTTGTAATTTCAATTGAATTTCTAAACAGTCATCAACTAGTTATATGTATCGAGAAATTAACAAAATAACAAATAATTCTACTTGAAAAACAAAAAGAAAAGAAAAATAAGAACTTTAGTTTATATAGTAAACAAAAAATAATAATGAGCATTTGTCTCTAACTACAGGTGTGCATAGCAGCATATTCTGTAAATAAGTCATTAAAAGAATATATATCCATTGAAGGACAAATTTGTTATTTTCAATTACCGGACATTCTTGTAATTCTACCCAAATAACAATGACTCATGTAATTTACCATAATTACAACGAAAAACATGGACAAGACTCTTTGAAACATTAAAAGGAAGCATAAAAGGATAGGCAACGCATTTATATACACTGTGCAAATACAACGGTAGAAACTGAAACCAGACTGGAAAATACAAAAATAATTACAACAAACCACAATAATAGATAAGAGAAGCGTAAAGCAGCATTATGGCTAACCTGCATTATTGATGAAAGCCTCCCATTTCTCTGCATCTTTTACATTAACAATCAAATGCTCAGGTGCATATAAATTTGAAAACGAGACTGCCTAAAATATCCAATAATCACAAGAACCTTCAGAAACAATATTTAAGCATCCTCATTTGGAATTACAACAGCAAAAATATACAGGCAATGGGTTCATAAAATACAACAGGCCTCGAAGTGCGAGTACGAAAGATTGCAGAAGAGAATACATAACAAAATAGATTTGGGACGAACCTCTATCATATCATGAGCAAGCACAATGAAACTATTGCTGAGAGCCTTTGAAGCAAACTCTCCCCTTGGAAGGCTCTGGCACTGTTTACTGATTTCCTCCTCAATAGCTTTTAGATCCACTCCATCCCCCACAAGAACAAGAACAACCTGACTATCAGGGCCATGCTCTGCCTGAAAGATGCAAACTAGTTACTTCTAACCTCAAAGTTATACACATGAAACTTAAAAGTCATGATAAGCTCCTTTTTATCTGGAGACACAAGTTATACAAGTACAAATTTTAAAATATGATATAGAAAGACATACATAAAAGAAACACACTTTAACCAAACTGGAAAGAGGAAGCCATGGAAATGGAGGATCAATCATATTCACAGAAGAAGATAATGTCTTTACAGGAGAATAGTTCCTTCAGTTAATTTCATGTCAAACAGCACTTTAGCAAAATTGATAATCAAGGAAAAGTAGGATAAATCAAGCAAACACCTGAGAAAGCAAATCTGCTGCTATATGAACAGGACTGGCATGTTTGTCAGCAATGACCAAGACTTCTGAAGGACCAGCAGGCATGTCAATGGAAATCATTGCTTCGCTATTCTGTTGGGGAAACAAGATCAAAATACACCAAGTGAAGTTGAGAAGAAAACAATAAATGCAAGTGTATATATCTCTCTCTCTTTTTCCTTTTCTTTCTGAATAACATGAAAATATAAACAAGTCTCGGGAATAAGGAAACATATTTATACTTGAAGAATCATTTTTGCAGCTGTGACATATTGATTTCCAGGCCCAAATATTTTCTCAACCTGTAAAATCACAACAAAAAAATGTTTGTAGTTTATAGATCTCGTAGAACTGTCAACAGACTTATGATGCCTTGTACCAGAGTTTGGATGCAAAGACAAGCAGATCCAATAGAAGTCCTTTCGACTGATCTCTAAGATTTTGAATGAATGGGTAAACCATGATTCATTAATGAATAGATATGCATGTGATAATAGCCTTTTAGCTAGTCATTTAGATTTCTCAAATTATGTAGATCCTTCAATATCTTCTTTATCTAATAGTCACGCTTATATACTAGTCACATATAAGCATCGCATTCTAGCAACAGAAAAATAAATTTGAGGATGATCAGTACCTTGGGACAGGATTGTGTCCCCCAAGCCATAGCAGCTATAGCCTGTAAAGTGAGAATTATCCAACTACAAAATTTGACATAGAAAAAAAGAAACAATAACTATATAAAAGCACAAGATTACACATAAGCATTATTAATGCATGTTTTCACACCTGAGCTCCTCCAGCTTTAAGGATATGAGTAACACCAGCCTTCTTTGCACAGTATAGCACCTCCTGCAGGAAAACACCATAAGCTCTCCTTTTATACTCTTTTAAGATATTTCAGAAATGAAAGGAAATACCTTACAGATACTGCCATCCTTGCTTGGTGGAGTTGCAAGAACTACAGTTTGACATCCAGCAATTTGTGCGGGCTGGAATACAGGATCAGACATAGTTTTAGATCAAATTTGGTCACTGTCAAGAATTATAACAAAGATAATTGAACAATATACCAGTAGAATGTTAAATAGAGTATACATGACCAACATACAATAGAAAGCATTAGAGCTGTTGAAGGTAAAACAGCAGTTCCTCCCGGTACATAAAGACCAACAGAACCAATGCTCCTTGCCACCCTTTTGCATATAACACCCTGACAAACTTGTTACACTCAAGGGTTAATAAGAGATAAATTAGAGAAAGGAGAAAACAATAAAATACACTTACTTTCATATTTTCAACAGTTTTTTCAGTCGACTTTTGAGCAAGATGAAATGCATATATGTTCTGATATGCAACATCAAATGCTTCTTTAATTGTTGCATCAAGCTGCAAGAAATAAATGCGTAAAAGATAAGTGAATGCTAGAAACAAATAAATAAAATAAAAAACTATATAAACATGACTTGAAAGAAACTTAAAGAAATTCTTGATCTCACTCTTCTCTCTCCTACCAGTTAACTCAGTGAAATTCTAAATAAAGATAAAGAATGTTCCAATAAATACCTCTGGATCAGGAAGGTCAGAGACATTTTCAACAATCTGATTCAGTTGAACTTTGTCAAACCTTTCAGTGAATCTGCAAAAGGAGTGTATCTGCAGATTATCAAAGTTGAAGCCTTGCTACTAAACAAATCCATTGCCATAGGTAATTCCCTTCTCTTTCTTTCTCCTTTTCTTCATAATGAACCCAAAAGAGTTATTTTCTAACTAAAAGAATTTTTTTTTCACCTTTATGGGAAAATAAAAACCAACCAGAAGTTTAAAATATAAGTGTTAATATAGCATTAACAAAAAGCACCAACTGTTTAACTGCAGCATCGCCTCTATTTCTGACATCATCGATTATGGGCTGGACCTGCCAAAATATACATATATGTCAATGTATCCATAATACCATATTTGAATACCATAAAAATTTTCAGAATTTCTGAACAAGAGAAAACCAGGTTTGATGGAGACCAATGAGGCTTACTGTGCCAAAAATGGAAGAAAAGTCTATGCGAGGACGAGCCTTGAGGCTTTCCACCTCAGCATGAGTAAGCTCCGATAACCTATATGACTTCATTGAGCACCTTATATTGTTAAGATTCCGTCCTGTTACAGCAATGATATTGAGATAATAAGATGAGAAGCATGTATTTCCTTATATTTATGTATATATGACACAACATTACATATATATTTTCCTTTTCCATCAAAATTAAACATGTAACAGATGACACATTGAATCAAACTATGAATTTGAGAACAATTATGTCATAAAGGAGACTAATGAGGTATATCAACTACAAAGACATCTCATTCTTTTTTCCGTTTTTTAGAGCATGAGCTATGAAGATATTTCAAGTATGCTAACAGCAAGATGATTCTGCAAAAAAAAAAACTAAAGAGCAGTTGTCAAAAACATCGCATTACACTGCAACGCATTCTCTGAAAAAGGAAAAAGAACAAAGTGAAGCAAGAACACAATTTAATCAAATAACCATATAAATACCATCTAGGAGTCAACTATTTAGGCTAAATTTACTCTTTATACTGCACCATAACAATATATTCCAGTAGCAAAACAATTAAAAATCGATTAAACTATATACCTGCAAGAACACAATAAGATGAATGCTTCAGATTTTTGCTGGCTCGAACCAATTGAAACCGATGACTCTGCAATGATTTAACAAAAAAGTTGCTCCGGTTAATGCATAGAAGCTGAGCATCCATCACCAACCTTATTCAGTTATTACTGTACCCTGCGATAATCATAAAAACACTAGCATAAGTGGATCCTATGTCATTATGGTGACGGCTGGCTAAAAGGAAAAACCTAGCCCCTCTCTCTTCCTTCTGTCGACACCGGAGGAAGAGAAGAAGGTCTAAAGACCGTTTTCCAACACGACAACGTTTAGAGAGGTTCCTTTAGGGTGCAACTGGGCCGAGAAAGGCGAAAAGGAGAAGAAAGAAAAAAGAGACATGGGCTGGGCTTCCCTAGCCTGGCCCGAGGAAGGAAGTAAAAGAAAGGAAAGCATCAAAAAGATCGTCCAACGTCACCGTCGATTCAAACTTCCGTCGCCGATCAGCCCTGCCGATTCCGGGTACCCCCCGACCAGACTCACAACTGGGTGAAATTTTCCGGGTCAAGCCAGTTTGTTTTATTTCATTTTTAGCTCATCAGACTTTCTGGTCGGGTCAAATTACACTCATCGTTTCCATTTTCTCACTCTCACAAGTCAAACCCTAATATCTGAACAAGCATTACTTGTTACATATCGAACAAAATTGGAAAATCAGGAATTTTTTTGAAATTCTCAGAATACCCAAAGCTAAAAATCAACTGAATATACCATTTACATTACTTGTTACATATCGAAGCTAACCCAAATGGAAACCGGGTCTGCATAATCAGAACCCGGTAAACCCATAAAAAAGACAACAATGAATAAGAAATTCTATGAATACAGTAATAGATCACCTTTATCCATACCCTCTACAGAATAATACATCCAAAAGCTTCCAACATGGTGAGTTGAGCGAAGATCAATGCTTCGAGTTGGTATCTGAGTTATGCCCAGGAGGAGTAGCAGCTGGGGCTATGGAGTTCGAGCTAAGGCCCCCGCCACCTTCTTCCCCTGCTTTCTTCTTCTTCCCAGTCAACCCAATGGCGGAAGCCACAATCTTGATCATCTTAACCTTGATCTGGCCTCTCTTTGGAGGGAGACAGTGGTTTCTCTTCTTGGTGACCGCTGTGACCTCCATTGCTCTTAATATGGTTGCAGCTACAGGAAGAAAAAATGGAGAAACAACACAGAGTAGGAGACTTGGAGGAGAATTGAAGAGGTACTGGGAGATGGGTTTTGCAGTTTGGAGTGTTTGGAGTGTTTGTTTGAGAAGATAAGAGAGTTAAGCGAGAATGGTGGAGAATGAACATGCATACGTATATATATATATGTATGCATATGTATGTAATGGTGTATGGATATGATAGATGAAAGAAGTTGGTTGCTTGGTCGCCAAGACAACAGTCAGTTACGATGAAGAAGATGAAATGGACTGGAAGTAAAATCAGGTGGGTCAATTCAGTACAGGTAGAGTGCATTTTTTCTTTTTGGAAGTTATCATCTTACACGACTCTACTAGCTTGAAATTTGAAAGAAAATTCACTTATTTGTCAGTTCACACTGCAAATAAGGTGACATATAAAAATATTTAAATTAAATTAATTAATTAAAAAAATTGGAGATCACTATAATACAATGAAGATTTTTTTGCCTTCATATATACCCACACACACACACACACATATATATATATATATATATATATCTATTTAAGTTGTCAAACGAGTAATGTCCTAATCTAACACAAACAAAGGAATTCAAATTCATGTGAACAAATGTGAACAAGCAACATAAATCCTATAACATGTGCATAAGAATTTTACTATCAACGAGAGCACGAGGGATTAAGATAACAACTTGAAAATATGGCAATCAACTTGTATTTATAACACCGAACATTTATTGCATTAAATAAATTTTTAAAACGTGAATAATGTTATTTAAAAAAAAAATTATTTCAAAAATTAAATAATAAAATTTTAAATTATTTTACGAATTAAATATAATAAATAAATTTAATATTGAGTTTTGTTGATTTAAAAATATTAGTGATTGAATTTGGACCATTATTTTCATTTTTCCTCTATCAAATTAATAATCATACTATAAAATAAAAATTTAAAAATAAAACCCAATAGAGTTTCACAATTAAACCCTTTAAAAAAACATTATTGCGACTTAATTTTTTTTCAAAAAATCAATTTATTGACACTAATTAATATTTAGTAATCAAAAAGTTTATTTATTATTTTTTAATTAATTGCATACATTTCAAATCTTATGTTAAAATTAAATAATTTGAAATAGACAAAGAAAAGTCAAAATGTTGGACCAAAGGAAGCAATTAACTAGAGATGATAACTAGTTCGATTCAATATATATATATATATATATATATAGAGAGAGAGAGAGAGAGAGAGAGAGAGGGAGTTTTGATTATGAATTTCATTGAAAAATATGCACTCTTATCATGACCCACAATGCACACGTGCGGAAATTATTGCGTATGACGTAGTTTCTCTTCAATTGACTTGATTTCTTTCTTCTGGGAATTGAACCTGAAATTTACATGTGCATTATGTACGTATATATATATATATATATATGAAAATTAATCGTCATTATGCCGTCATGACTCGATAGAATAAATAAATAACGAAATTTTATTTTTCATACCTCCTTTTTATGGAAAACGTGTTGGATTTGGACATGAATTGGGCAACAAAACATTAGACTATTTGGTATGCATAATACATGGAGAGAAAAATGTATGTTTTATCATTGTTATATTCAAATATATATATATATATTATCCTTGTATGGGTAGATGCATTGCACCTCCAATATTATAATTTTTATAATTAATATATGCTAAAGTATGCACAATAATAATAATAATAATAAATGTGTACGTAATACCCTAAAAAATCGAACAGTTAAAAATTGATCTTAGAATTCAATGGTCCAAAGTCACCCATAACCCCATATAAGTTGTGATTTCATTGGGATCTCATGCAAATAGAAAGAGCTGGGAGTTGATGGTGACGGTGTTGAGAGCCAATGACAACGACAAAGGAAAAGATTCAAAGTG
>NW_019014553.1:266228-288152 GCF_000150535.2 Carica papaya
CAGAAGTAACATCTGCAGTGGCACACATCAGTGAGATTGTTTGTCCATCATATCAAACTGTAAGAAGGTTTTGAGCAATTCAATTTGATGTTTCCTACCGTTTCATTTATTCAGAGAATAGTTTTGAGCTTTTCTTTGAAGTCCTCTTCCTTTCTCTCTGTGAATTTAATTTGCTTCTGAAGAATTTTGGTTTTAGTTCTGTTTCTAGGCTTTATCTCTTCTGGAGCATCGATTGCAGAATGAGCACTTGGCTGGCCATCTTCCCACACGTCTAAAAGGATTAGATGCCGCCTTATGTGGTGGAATACCCTATGGCGTCTTAACAGAGTTAGTTGGTCCAGCTGGAATAGGGAAAACGCAGGTATATCTGGCTTACCTTCACTTCAGGGTTCTTAGAAAATTTGGTAATGTCATTCGCGGTTTTTCTCAAATTGGGTTGTCTTTGTTATCAATGTCTAACCCTAGTTTATTGAAAATTGCTTAGTTTTCCAACTAAGATCGGAAAGAGACTAATTCTTTGGTGTTACACCACATATTCGAAAAGTCTCTTTTTCTTACATAACTTGCTAATATTTTACAGAAAATCCATCCAGAGTGTTGGTAAATTTATTTTTTTCATTCTCTCATTGTACTCATGTTGGATATATGTGCAATTATTCAGTTTATATTGATTAAACTGCAGTTCTGCCTGAAGCTCGCACTACTGGCTTCACTACCAGCATGTTATGGAGGATTAGATGGCCGGGTAATATATATTGATGTAGAATCCAAGTTTAGTTCAAGAAGGTAGATACAGAAAACCCTAGTGGTTTCCTGTTTTACAAGTTTATGAAGATTTTTGAGAATCCTGAAGTTCTGAGATTGCATTTCCCCAGGATGATAGAAATTGGCTTAAAAAGTTTCCCATACATATTTCACTTGAAAGGATTGGCACAAGAGGTTTGCTAAGTAGTTATTAACTTTCATTGTTATTGAGTTTCCTTTTCTAATTCAGTGGCACTGTCCTTACTTTTCTTACTGTATTAATATTGATTTACATTGCAGATGGCTGGGAGGATCCTTGTTTTGCAGCCAGCATCACTGTCCGATTTTACTGAAAGGTATGAATTAACATAAAGTTTTGTTTTTCTGGTTTTAGAGCTTTAGGAATGATAAAATTTTTTGGTGAGAAATGTGAGTTAGAACTAACAGGTAAAAACAAAAGAGTTTAGTCTGGATATTTTTTCACTTGAAACAAACCAGTTCTTTTGCTTATGGTTGACAAAAAAAAAAAAAAAAGAATATGAGTTCTCCAGCTTATGCAAGTTGCTACAGTTACAGTTAGACATATTGTTTAACATTCATGTGTAGATTTGAATGACCGAAGAATAAGATCTCAATGATGCTACCTGGGCCATGGCTATTATTTGAACAGGTTGATAATTAGTTGTCTTTTATCAGTATCAAGTCTCTTTGGCTCCTGTATACTGTCAGATTGTATGTCAACAAGGTTGTCTTTATGTACTTACTATTTCAATGACCTAAAGAAAAATGCAAACATAAGAACTTCAAAAACCCAGTTTAATGCTACATGCATTTAAACATTTAGGCACATGATATCCCAAGGGCAGCAATTTGGAAGTTACAGCTAATAGCTCATTGGTTTGATAAGTTGATATAGGACAAAGAGGGTTTGACTACAAACTTAAAGAATTTATATTGAGAAAAAAAAATTGAAGATCTCGGATCTCAATAATCAAAGTAATATCTCGATATGTGAATAATAATTATAAATAATCTACTTAATAGTTAAGTTAGGCATCTTGTTTTATAGGCACTAAGTACATCAAAATAGGAAATAAAAAAACCTAGTAAATAGAAACATAAGTTAAACTGGAAGAACTAGAGAATTAGGAAATCTAAGAAATAGGAAAATAAGTCTTCATATTCCAACTTTCCAAAACATTTATGTTTCTTTATTGATTTTGCCTCATATCTCTTATTACTGAAATATGTCCACTTTAGGAGCTTCCTGATCTGCATCATTCTCCTGCACTTGGTAAAAACACGACTTAAATTTTTGAAATATCGAAGTAGAAAGAATGTTAAAGTTGAAACTTGTCCTTCAACAATTGAAGCTTGCAGAACTTGGAATTGTAATTAGAAAACATGATTTTTTTTTTTGAAATCAAGGATTCTAAAGATGCAGTGAACCAATTAGAAATACGGCAAAATCCAAAAAGCAGTGAACCAATTAGAAATGACAAAATCCAAAAAAGGAAAAACAATCAAACTTTCTTCGTTGCTGTTATGAGTTAAAGAATGTGGAGTAGTATTTTCTAATGAGGCCTCTTTCTTCTTAAAATCAACGAGAATAGTGTCATTTTTAACTTCAATGACATCGTTGTTTACAACTAAATCGAGAGATCTGTTGCTAGAAAACTCAACTTAGTGACAGAAGCATCAATCTCGTTCGCAATCTTTTTTCCTATCTCAAATACTTCATTTGTGTGTGTACCTTTAATATCAGTAGTTAATTCTTAATATTTAGGTTGCAGCACTTCCATTAGATTTTGCTCAACTACCAAAGAATTCACACTTTCATCCTTTTCTTGTTCTTCATGTTCTAAAATTTGACACATGTTAGGTTTTTGTGTAACTGATAATTCAAAATTTCTCTATGCCTTTTCATCTTCATTTCATACATATCAATTTTATTGCTTAAGTTCCAAAGAGCTATTTTGAAATCTTCCATAACTTTATAAGAATAAGAAGTGTCATGTTACTCTTGTGACTTACTTTCACTATTTTAGATATTGGAAAATGATATTGAATTTTTATTTTAGAATATCTATCATATAAACAATACTCTTTAATAGAATCTCGCGCCTAAGTACCACCTTCACAAAACTAAGTCACAAAAGCTTACGACCTTGAATCTTGACTAATTCTAATTTTGTCCACCTATCCATATTTATCAAAAAGTTCATATAAATCATCTCATAGTTCATCCTTTGTAGCTAAATCATATACCCAATAGAATGTAGTTACCAGAACACGATTAACTCTGTTCATGTATTAAATCCATCCATAATTCTTCTAACTCCAAGTGAATTTTTTCTAAAGTATTAACTTGCCAAAAAATGAATATAAAACCGGAATTTGACAAAACTAACCTCAAAAAGTGAAAGAGCACACCTAAAATCTTAAGGGCTAGTTTGAAGATATTGAGAATCAGGCTGGAGATGGTGAATGGGACAAGTCGGACTAGAGTGGTCAAATTGGTTTGACCTCGTCAAGGGGGCTTTAGAATATTGAAATCCATGCACGCGGGTCGGCGTGTGGACTTTATGTACTGTCCTTCGATAGGCTTCCAGTGATGGGCTTCTGGTGGCGAGCTCGACTGAAGGTACTAATCCTGGATCTAAGGTTCGTGTTACTAGTCATGGCTAGGTAGAAGGATATCCTGTGTTTGCATCGGCGATCTGGGGATTTTTAAGCGAGTGAGGTAGATTCCAATGAGTTTCCGCGGCAAGGCTTCGGGGTTTTGCCAATTGAAGGCTTCTAAAAATGATGGTGAGAGCAGTTTTGGCCACCACTGATGGTGGTCGGGGGTCAAGTTAAACTAGCACTATGGTTTTTCTCTTTTTGATGCTATCGACTATTTAGGGTTTTTATAAAGGCTCAAACCCCCTATTAGGGATTCTTAGCGTATGACTCAAAAATAGTGAAATAAGAATATTGAAATTTGTAATTTAGCGGAAGCAATTAGAGTTTAAGGTTATATTTCTTACACAGTTTACTTAAAATGTCTAATAGAGTTATGAGAATAATCTTGAAAACTAAAATGAAAAAAGTAATAAAGAAAATGAATATGATCAACCTCTGTTCGAAATTAGGGAAGCGGAGAGACAATTTCTTAACTAGTTTTTTTACTGTTCAGCATTTAAATTTTGGTCGTCCTGATCTGAAATGATTAATAATAAAGGATGAGTTACACTAACTCAGTAAAAATATCAACGCTTTACCACTGATACAAAAAAAAATTAAAGGTTTGTAGAAAATATAAAACAACCAATAGAGCTTGTTTTTTTTTATAAAATTTAAATGTTAGTGCATTCATTATTCGTTTCACTGAAAACGTTAATATCTTCTAATCTCACCTGTAAATTTTTAAATATTATTTATTAAGGTAAAAATATAACAAACTACAATGCGCATTCCAAAAGATATATAACAATTAACTTTACGCTATTTTCAAAATTGGATTCCTACCGTACTCATCTTTATTATTTACTTTACTTGTCGGTGTCACTAAGGGTCCATAAGAGTCCCTACTATACGTGAACACGAACATTCATTCTATTAATCAACCGGCCGTCCCCATACTCCGTCCGGAATGGACGCTAAAACATACAATCGCTTCAATACCCCGTCCAGTATGAGTGTAATTAAAACGATTCCCAACTTGTTCTACTATGGGACTTCTCAGCCTCGTACGACTGAGGGTAACGTCTACAGTACGGTTCACCTTAACACTGAGTCTGTATACTCTTTCCCAAGACACCGGGTAAGATCATTTTATTTAACATCATTAATTCACACATATCTTTTCTTTTATTTACTATTTAGTCTTAAGAGATACGTATATCTGTATCCCAACAATACATGATTAATGAGTTCACATTTTATGGTACGTACATGAAATAAGTATGCACTATATTGACAGAAATATATTGTACACACAATAGGATGACAGGACTATATATTAAGAGGCCTTACCACGTTTGCTTTAGAATTAAAATAAATACATTAAAGTAAGCACTATAGTGAATAGAATAACATAATAAACAAATGAAGAAATAAATACTGCAATTAAAACTCAAACAGGCACAAACTGGACGGTTATTTACTCTATTGGCAACTTGTGCTTTAATTAATTAAGGGACCGCAGATTAACCAAATTTTCCATTTATTATCAGTTTAGTTTTAATTGTATCGTAACAGGAAAAAGGGATGAGAGATTCTTATCTTGGATCGGTGTTCAGAACAACTGCGTTTTTCACTACGGTTCTCGCTTCTTGGATTTCTTGGATTTTCCTGTTAAGATCCAAACGTGCGTCAAAATAGCGTGAAACTACGTGAGAAATGGCCAAAAAGAAAAAATATCTCATTGGAGGGTCGGATTGGGGTTCCGGTGTGCCGGCGCCGCCGTGCTATGCCGTCGGGTCCTCCTTCTCCAGTGACTCCTCCTCTCGGTCAGGTTGGTTTCGGCCAGTTCTAGGTAAAAACTTGTTTAAATACGGTTAGGAGGTGTCTATCAGCAGAAAAAGAGGAAAAACCAACGCTTACTAGCATTTTCCGGTCTTCAGTGCGCGGCTTAGCTGGGCTCAACCGTTCCTTTCTTGCAGTTCGTGGCTTTTTCGGTTACCCTGTGTTGGAAACAAGTTATACGGCTAAGGGCGGAGGAACAGGAAAAAACGGGAAGAAAAATCACACTCACCGGTGCGTTTTGGATTTCCGGTGCGGCGTCACTGGTGGCTGGGCTTCTCCTCCAGCCGCCCTTCTTCTTCTTCTTCGGTGAGTGGGTGTCGGTTAGGGTTTCAGTTTGAAAGAGATGTTTAAATACCCCCATCTCCTCGATCTGGGCCGTCCATTCAGGCCCACGTGGATTAACCACAGTCGTCAGATCGCGCTTATGAGGGAAATAGATCTGAGCCATTCGATCAAAGATGCATGAGGCTTTTCAATTGCGCTTATCCAGAAAAATCAATTCGGACTGTTCGTGCGCGCGTGAGTGAACATGAGCCATTGGATCGTCCAGGCACGCGGATCACCCGTGTAGCTCCCGCGTGGAGCCTATGCGTGTCCACCACACGGCACGTTCTAACTCGCCGTGCTGCTGACGTGGTCTGCATTTATTCTTTTTGCGATTTTATCCATGTTTTAAAACTTTTCTTTCAAAAACACCTCCTTTTATTTACAGTTTCACTTTGTTTTTTAAAATTATTTTTAATTTCATCCACAATTTATATTTCTCAAAATTAATTAAAATTAACTCTTTATTTATTATTAAAAAGAATTGAATTACATCTTTTTGAGTCTAAATTTTGGGATCGGAATGTTACAGTTTTAGAGTTTTTTTTTGCAGTAGATTTTGTGTTTTGTGAAGGTGGAATGACATAATTAAGGCAGCTTAACAAATCAAATTTAGCTTTTGATACCAACTGATATAGGGCAAATAGAGCATGAATTTAAACTCAGAGACTTTTATTAAGAACAAGACTTGGAAATTTAGGATCTCAATAATAAAAAAAAGCTCAATATGTGAATAATAATCATGAATAATCTACTTAATAACTAAGCTCAATATTTATTTATAAGCAGCGAATGCATAAAAAATAGGAAATCTAAATAATCTAGTAAATAAGAAAATAAGTCAAATAGGAAGAAATTAGGAAATAAAAAGTCTAGGAAATATAGAAAAATAAATTTCCTATGTTCCTTTATTGTAGGACTTTCCAAAAATTTAGAAAAGAAAATTAAAATTTCATATTCCTTTTAGTTAACTTCGATAAACGTTTATGTTTCTATATTAGTTCTGCCTCATATCTCCTATTATTGAAATATGTTAATTTAAAAGCTTCCTATTCTGCATTTTAAGTATTTGAGTTTTTGTACTTCCACTTATGCTTCATACTCGCATTATTTGATATTCACCAGTTTGCAAGAACTGAAGCTTTCAGTTCTCCAAAACCAAGTGAAGCTGCTAGTGATTGATAGCATGGCGGCTCTTGCTTCAGGGTAATTTTGATTTTTTTTTTTGGTAATAATTTTGATAGTTCTACTTTCATTTTATTTTCTTAAAAATCATGTTATGACTCTCAAGAATCAAGCGCAGTTTCTTTGACAGATAGCATTTTGGCTTGATCCTTGTAGAATGTGCTTTGATGCATAATCTTGGTTGTAGCTTGCTGATTTTAACAATTCCAATTATAGGGACTGAATCATTTCTCTTTTTGAAGAAAGTATATCACAACCAAATTCAATACATCTGTAAGTTAGTAGATGGAATTATCCCAAAAAGAAAGTATGAAGTTACGCCCTAGTTTACAGTCAGCTTTTTATAACTGAAGTTACATAGTAAAATTCTCTAGCAGTCCTTGTAAGTTCTATGGAAATGTTTAGAAAGAAAGTTAATTTGATGTATCTGTAAATCTAGGTAACTTTAATGTAATTTGATGTATCTGTAAATCTAGATAACTTTAATGTAATTTGATGTATCTATAAATCTAAATAACTTGAATGTCCTACACTGTACTGCATCTCAGGATCAGAGAAGTGAAAACAAGAGTCAAGATGGTTGTCTATTTGTTCTGTGAATATGCTTAACTTAATCCTGGTGCTTGAATGGTGAAAATAGATTTTATGGTCATTCATTATGTAAATGTGGAAATGCGGTTTTTGGAGTTCAATGCTGCTATCTGGAGGGTGAAAATACATTTCTTTCATCTGTGTGCATTTACAGATCCAGTTTCTCAAGTTCAAAACTGTTGGATGATATTCTAGTCAGTGATATCAACTAGTCCAATAAATCTATACAACTAGTGCCACATGAATGTAGGAGCATGTTTAGACTGTTGTGGAAGAATGGTTATGATAGTCTTCTCTGCACTAATGCGAGTCCATCATTGATTTGTGATATATCTGCTCATATTTCTTAAAGAAAATTTTGAACTTATAGAGTAATCTGAAACCAAATACTATATGCTTCTCTAGTGGATCATCTAATTGATGAGTATTTGTTCAGGGAATATGAGCAGGGGTTTCGTCGACAGCATTCATTATGTTGGCACATTTCTTTTGTCAAGTGAGAACTCGATCTTCACTGCCAATTTTATGTGACCATTTACTTGAGATAATTGTGTTTCTTGTTCAGATCATATTGATACAATAATTGATCTAGGTCACTTGCTGAATTTTCACGAATTCCTGTTGTGGTAACAAACCAAGTGAGATCTCAGAGCCATGATGATACCTGTCAGTATGATTTCCAAGGTATGATTACATAATCAATTTTGTAAGATCTTTTCAGCTCATCTATTAACACAGTTTGGTTGATCTGGTGCAGCACAGAGCAGAGATGAGATGGTAGATGACCCCATGAAATACGATTCTCATCTTATTGCTGCATTGGGAATTCACTGGGCTCATGCTGTAACAATTCGTTTAATACTTGAAGCTAAATCAGGTGGGCATAACATTTGCCGTAGATACCCATGAGAGCCAGTCGTGATTGTTTTGATCTATTTGCTGTTGATTGATTTTGTCCATCAGATCAAGTTGAGACATTTGTAAGATTTTCTTTTTTCTTTTCTAAGGAAAGATAGTATTCTCCTTGTAAATCTTTTACATGACTTGTATTCACAAATGTTTTTTTTAATGATTTATGGTTTACAAATTTAACAAAAAGTGGTTTCTAAAAAAAAGTGAGAAGTTTAATGAAAATGCGAGTTGTTCAAAAGGAGAATATAGATTAAGTTAAACAAATTGAACATATTCTAAGAAACTAGTTTAATTCCACTCAGATTGCCTTCTTTATTAAGGTTTGGGCTCAAGGTGCACTATTGGCATTTGTTTCCATTTTTTGCATTTTCTCTTTCTGGATGTGGCTTAATTTCTAGAACGTTACATTACTATTTTGTTTAGGAGGAGCAATGACTCTTATTCAAGTTCTCTGCTGGAAGAAGGTCCTCAACCAAAATTATTTATGGATGACTACCTTAAGAGAGCATAAACTGCAGTAACATGTGAAAGTAAAAGATTGCACCCCTTCTGTTTTTGGATTTGAATTTCGAAAGTCGCATTTCTCCTGCAGGTCAGAGGTTTTTGAAGGTAGCAAAATCTCCAATGTCACCCCCTGTGGCCTTTCCTTTCTGCATAACGTCATCTGGGATTTCATTTCTGACTGATGATGGGATAGAACTAGAAGGGTCAGAGATAAACAAAATTCGTGGTCAAGGTTTGTCTTATAGGCACACTATTTATGATAGGTTCACTTTTGGTGTGTTTAAGAGTATTCAACATTGAAGCTGCACACTTGCATTTGGTGGCAACTATCTTATGATTTTTGATTATATGTTCTCCCACCAATTTAAATCTTGATAATGCACTATTACTTTCATCGTAGTTGTTACACGAATGGTTACTAATGAATGGTCATGCTCTGTGGGAAAGCTTCTGTTAGTTGTCTATGTTAGCCTGAATTTCAGATGCATCGCATCATTTGTAATGTCATTCTAATTCAAGTTGGCTCGTAAGTTAGTTTTCCTCAGTAACATAATATGTTAGAAATCTTAAACATGCAGGTCACAGTGACATTATAAATTTTTACGCGGAGAGCTTCTATGGATCAGGATCGAAGTTACTAGATTAATCTGCAGATATTTCTATGCTATGAAATTGGTCACTCCTTTTGGACCCTCTCTCAATACATGGCTGCTACAGGATGTATGGGGATTTGTATTATTTCCTTTTATCTCTGTCTTAAGCATCCTTTTGTATGTTACCAAACTTGGATAGGAACATTTATATGGCCTGAACCAGAGCTTGTAATGTTTTTCTTGTATCTTTCACTGGGGGAAGGGAAGTTTTCTCTATCTTTTCCTACAATACAGATACTAGTTACAGTTTGTACACATTTCTAGTCCGAAAGTTAGTGTAAATCTTACTGCCATTTGATAAAAAATTTAGAAATTCTATGTCAAATCTTACCCGTATCTGTCTATAATACTAACAAGAGTAGTGAATCAGGATTTGAAGTTGACTGCATCGTGACTGGTCTGAGAAAAAAGTGTGTAGACAATTAGCTGATTGATTAGAAGTTGCTTTTGATTACTGTTAGATATTGATTATCCTAAAGGTGATATCAGTATTAGCCAATCCTTGTTTAAATTGAAAAGAAAAAGGAAAAGAGAAAGAGAAATAACCACTTTGAATCCTCAGACAAGGGTTGGAAAGTAAGGTGCATTGTCAATTGTCATAAACTACAATTTCAAATTAACCAAAATGTAACATCTTTTACTGGTGTAGTGGAATAATGATCTCAAGACACAGACAGAATTAGGTACTAAACATCAATTAAGTGGACTCCAGATACAAAGTGCTAGCAAGTTGAGGTCCTGCAAATATCTAAACTCATGCTATGTTTGTCTTGAAATCATTCTTAGCATTCAGGTAAGAATGTATCTGCTTAATTGTTTTCTACTAATTTTTTTTCTTGTTATTCTTTCCGTATTAGTTAAATTATTCTGCCTTGCCAACTTTTGTAACCAAGGGAATCCTGAAATGCTATTTGTTGCTGTAGATCTTTCTTGAGTCAGCCTTTGCTATGATGACTAACTTGGGCATTTGTGTTTTTTTTTCCTGTTGTTTTTGGGGCTCTTCTTTATGGTGATAGCGATGGTGATCTTTATGGCTGGAGCATGTGAAGTGTGACTAATGCGACATGGTGGTAAGATAAATAGGTAGTATTGGATGATTGATGTGAGAGCATTATGTATTTTAAAGGCATTATAGGGGAATCATACTTTAGCATATTGCACATGTCATTATGAATGTTGGATCCACTAGCCTATGGCAGTTGATCACTCATTTTCTCAAGCTTTTGTCTGCATAACCCCATAATAATCTGGACAGGTGTATATTTGCGATTTGTCAGCTTAAAATCAAAGACATTAATTTGGATATATATATATATATATAAATATATATGGCATTTTCTTGCTTGCAATGACTTCGCCTACTTGGCGGCACTTTCTTTAAATTCAATTAGCATTTGAGTATCATCTTTGACAAGAATTGCTTTTTTTGTGGGGGGGAGGGGGCAATTTAACAAGAATAACTTAGTCTGTATTCTTATCAGGATTCGAGACAATTTATCCTTGTTTATTTATTTATTTATTTTTTTCTGTAGAAACCGAGGCAATTATGGGAGACACAAGCAACTGTAGATAGTGTGGGTTGTTCTAAGCCAAAGAAGGCATAAAGTACTTCTACAGCCTACTGGTCATTGGTTTCCTAAACAGAGAAGGAAAAAAATAAAAGAAAAAGAAAAGAGAAGCAAGTTGAAAAAGAAGCCAAAGCATTGTACTGGAATTTTAAGGTTTCTTTCCTTTTCCCTCTTTTAGCTTTTGAATATAATATATATGCTTTCTTTGAACATATTGGATTGCTTTGTCTATGCATGTCTAGAACTTCTAATCTGAGTTTTTGTTGTTTGAAACGTGGTGAATCATCCACCATCTCCTTAAGAAATTATTTTTTATAGTCCTTATAGTTATTTTTTTTATTACTATTGGAAAAGAGAAAACTGCAGTGACTAATAAAACTAGGGAGTGATTATAGATTTATTAATAGGAATTGAATAAGATACATAGCACATTAGTGTATTCTAGTAGCCACGTATAAAATAATAGTTCCAGGCCACTAGCCTGACTTAGGAATTTGTAAACAATACCGGTGTGATTTTCAAATTTTGTCGGATGTTTATCTCTGGACACCTAATTAGCTTTTGCTACTAGGTGCAATCAATGCCTTACTTAAAATAAATTAATCCTGATTATGTTCTGATTTAAGCTGATAATGAATTGGCAACTGCTTTTTGTTTATTAATTGTTTTAGCATCTTAATCTCCTCGAAATTTTGATGTTTCTATAGTTAAATCTTTATATTAGATACTTGCCCCCTATTTGAGTATATTTATATTATATTGGTAAGTGACAGTGTATCCTCTGGTCATGACCTATACCTTAAATTCTTTATTCAGTAATTAAAAAATAGTTTATTTTCTAGGTGAAAGCTCTGTTGTGGTATCCTCTTTTTCAGTTTTTTAACTCAGTCCACTCAAGTTACTCACTGTCCAGGATATAGAATATAGCTGTATAGAACCACTGTGATTTAAAAAGTACCAAGTTATCATATTTTAACTTTCTTTGTTATTAAATTTTAAAAATTTAACAATAAAGACAAGTTACGGGTACTATAGATTTTGCATTATATTATATAAAATAATATAATATTATTATATTCATATCATGCATATACATATACATATACATATACATGAACAGCATGACCGCGTAGTGGGTAATTGATCAAGAAAGAAAGTGACAGAAGCTCTTGCATTAATAGTAAGTTGTCTAAATATGTACTGCGGTGATTTCTTTTTTTTTTTTTTTTTGTGGTGAGTAAGTTTTCAACAACGTTAATATTTAAAAGAAGTATCTTGTCTCATGTGTTCTTCTCAAACATATGTTTTTATGATTTTTTAAATTTCAATTTAGGTGCTTTTCCGGGCAAGATCATTTTCTAGATGTGACCTATAAATACTGCTTCAGATGTGACATGTTTGGTGTGATTTATGTGAACATCATTATCTTCACAAGCTGTCTCAAACAATTTTCACTTTTGCTTCATCAATTGGCTAGATTACCCATGATGATTTTTATTAAGTTTTTCTTTAAATTAGTCATGAAATCATTAACACAAGCATATAATGCAATTATGCACCAGTCAAAAAACAAAAAAAAAAAAAAAGAAGAAAAGGCACAAACGGAGGAACAAAGCCAGCTGCAACAAATCAAAAACAACAGTAGCAGCTTGACATAAAACGCCAGCAAACATATAGAAAGAGGATTCACTAAGGAAACAAATAGTGACCACCTAAGAGACAAAACCAAATCCCGAAGTCAATTGCAAAACCAACTGTACACCAAAATATTTGCACGAACTAAAGGCTCCGAGAACAAAAAATATGCAGCAATCCAAGATAGCACTGGAAATAGTAACATCCTATTCACACTAATGGAGCCAAGACGTTGTACAGCATTCCTGCCTTCCGTTGATCTTTATTTATTATATCATATTTTCTCATACTCGAGCCTTCTATTTTCTTAGTTCTAGCACTCTCATACACTCCCTCCATAGTTGGTTCCACATTTAGGACCTTCGTTCTCAATTCCAAAGCCAAGTCTTCTTCTACCTCGTATGCTATTTCACTCTCTGGAGCACTTGAGAGGTGGCTTTTTCTCGAAAGAAAAACTGCCATGTTTAAACGACGCCGTTGGGGCCGCTCTGGAGGACGCAGGTAAGGCCGTTAGTGTGTAATTATCTAACAACGAGAAGGGCGATTAGGTGATTGAAGTGAAAAAATTAAAAAAAAAAAAAAGGAGAGGTGGGTGGCATGATGTAAAACTAAAACCAATAATTGCAAGTAAGGGGAGAGAGAAAATAATAAAATAATAAAAGTATTTATTATTATTATTAGATTATAATTAATTATAATGAAAACAAAGGACGACAGAGTTTTATATTTGGCAGAAGGACTTTCCATGAATGGATATCCAGCGTCCACGTCTCCCTAGGTACAAACCTCGTACGTCCCCTTTGCCGACAGGATGCCTACCCAGAAAGGAAAACCCTAATTGTACTTCCCCCCCTAACATATTTTATTTTTACATTGTTATTATTACTATTAAATTAATAATGTATTTAATTTTCTTGTTTATTTTATTAGTAAATAGGTGTAATACATACCCTTTTTGTGGGCTCAATCTTGGGCTTTTTTGGTTTCTGTCAGAGATAAATATGGTCACGTGCTTATTGCTTTTTTTTAAGTAAGAACAAATTATTAATTGGTTAGCAAATCATTTAAATTAAGAAGAAATAATAATTCTTAGCTTCAGAATTGAGGAAAGATATATACATATACATATATATATATATTATTGATGGCTCACTTTGGTCACAAGAAAACTAAATGGAGGTTAAGGTGTTCTTTTTCTAGTAATTTATTTAAAATATTTTTAATTTTTTACTGGAATAAAATAATATATCGTAATTTAATTAATTTTGATAAATTGTGATTTTTTTATTTCTATTTTCAATTTGTTATTAAAATAGATACGACACAAATACTTTAATAAAAATAGTCTGTAAAGATATATAGATATTGTTATTTATTTTTAAAATTATTATACCTAATTATTGATTTTTGAAAATAGCTAATGCTACATGTTTTTCTTATTATTATTTATTATGTTTTAAAAATATAAAATAATGTACAAAATACTTATTTAATGTATAAAATAATATAAATTTTCATATTTATTTAGTGAATGTGTATGTTTAATACTCTACTTCATGTATAATTTGCACGCGAACAAATAAGGTAAGCTGTAGATAAAATCAAATTATATGATTTTTAATTGAAAAAATAAATTATATAATAAAAAATAGAATTATTTTCCATTACTTATTATAATCTAATAAAATTTTTATTTTTAGTTAACTACTTAAAAAATTAAAAATCATTTTTATTTACATAAATATATATATATATATTAACTCATACAATAAACAATTTATATAGAAAATTCATGTACAGAAAATAATTTAACACATGCAAGCAGCATATTATTTAACATTATCAATGCGAAATATATATATATGTATATGTATGTATGTATATAAATTGAATAAACAATTTTATGTAAAGAAATACGAAGGATATAATATCATTAGTAAGTATTTAAAAGTACGTGCAGCATAATGGCGCGTCTTGAAACCTCTTTCTATAGCAAAGCGGACACTGAGGTTTCCTTAAAGGGGAACCACAAGGAGATGATAGAGCTTCAATCGACTCTGATTGGTGCGTTTTAAATACGCTCCGTATACGAAAGTGGGAGTTTCAATCCTTGGAGACGCTAATTTAGTCCTTGGAAACTCCTTTTTATTTAAACTTTGATATTCCCAAGGATTTAGTGGAGATATGTTGTTTATTTATTTTATTTTATTTTATTTTTCGATTAAATTATAAGATATTGAATTAATCTAAACTTGAGATTATTCCTTCTAAATATTTTTTTTTTGTAAAATAATTAATACCAGCGAATTAATTATTTAAAAAATTAATTTATAAAAAAATATTTATTATTAACATTTTATTCTAATATTTTTCTCATTATAGAAATTTAATAATTGATTTAAATGTTATAGACAATAAATAATTCACATTTTTTTATAAAGTAATATTTTATGGATCTTTAATTACTATATATAGATATAGTATCCAAGGTACTTCTTTTTTTAGTAAAATATTTATTTTCAAAAAAACAAAATTTTATTTTAAAAATTAAAAAAAAAGAATCATTTGTTGTTGTTTCTCGTGCAAAAAGATGTATTTGGATAATCATAAACAATCAGTTTCCTATATAAATAATTACCCAAAAAAAAAAAGTATATTATTCCAAAGGTGGAAATTAATTTTTTTTTAAATTTAATTAAAGAAAATCAATTGTTATTTCTATATAATAAAAAAAATATTATACAGGTTTGTAATTAATATATTGTGGTGGCCCTAGTTAAAAATATTATTTCCTAGTGGTTCCTATCAATTAGGAGGTGTGGAGCAACGAGAGCCGTTGGATCAGAAAAACCTGTGACACCAACAGCATTGACTAGAGTTGGTGTCCCAAAGACATTAAAGAAACACGTGGCGGAAGTGGATTGGTTGGGAGGAGGATTTGAGGATAGATTTTGGTGGTTTTTTTAGGGTTTGGGAGGTAACCGGGTGTAGCCGGTGGAAAGGTCACCCTCACTTGGAAAATAAGTTTTGCCAATATTGGAAAATAAGTTTGCCTAATGGTTTTAAGGTAGGAGGATTACCCTAACGGGAAGGTATTCATATTTTGTCACCAAAAAAAAACCAACCCGTATCATATATATACATATATTCTCTATCTCAATTATATATTCATGTGTATATGTATTTATATATAAAGAATTAACCCTTTTAGACACGTTTTGAAATTCTTAGATTTGATGTTTGATTCTATGAAGGTATATATATATATGTGTGTGTGTGTAAAATAACTAGAAACGTAAATGGTCAAATTTTTGCAATTAAAATTTTAAACAAGAATTATGGCCAAATCATTTTGTTTAATTTCGGATAATAGAGTTTTAATTTCTTAAAGAAATATGATTAATTTCTCCTCAATGCTTTTATTATTTTATTTTTTCTAAAAAAAAATAACCCTTTATTCGTGAATGTATGTGTGTGTGTGTGTGTGTATATATATATATATACGTGGGCCTGTGGGCTTGCTTTTAGTGGGGAAAAAAATTAAACAAAATTGGCAATAACTCAAGAAAATAAGAAAGTAATTGGCTTTCCTTTTCTCCATTACTATTTATTACTAATGTGAACACAACATTTTTAAAATAAAAAAAAAATTAATTGTCTATATTTGAAATAAATCAATTACTATATTTGATAGACATAATTGTATAGAATAAAACATATCTAAAATATATATGAATAAAACTAATCACTCTCATATCAAATCAAATAGATTTAAAGCTGAAACAGAAACGTACTTGAATCTATAGCGGAATGAAACTGCGCGTTCAGCATTCAAATTATCACGTAATCATTTGAAGTTCTCACACTTTTTATTTCTGACGATAAAATATCATAATATAAAATTTTACATGTAATTTAGGGATCATGACCGCATATTTATAGGTCGACTGATCTGTCAATTTTCTTTATTCTCAATTTGACTCATTACAAAATCATGAATTACAAATACGATCTCTACATGTGAAATAAAACTCATACTTTAATTTGATGCATTAATACTTAATATATTTTTAACCGCATCAGATCACTTTTAACATGTAAAGACCCGGAACTTAAAAGCAAATAAAATTACAAATTGAATACGGAAGCGAAATAATAGAGTTAGAGTTTACATTTCTTACACAATAGTTTAAAATACCCAATAGAGTTACGAAAATATTCATTCTAAAAGAACAAGCGAAAATCAAATAAATAAACAAAAAGTAAACAACTGAGTATCCCATGACGACCTTCACTAGCTTTTGAACGAGTTCGAGTGGTGAACTATTCACAACCCTCTTGTTGATCAGAATCTGGATCTTGATCCTCTTGATATGAAATAGTCAATGAAAGGGTGAGCTACACTACTCACCGATAAGAAACTGAAAGTTGGTAAAAATTATAAAAACAACCAATAAAACTCTTAATTTAAGTAAATTCATTTATCATAAGTAAAACTATATATTGCATATTTACCGTTGCGAGGTTTTTAAAACCGACTTATAGAGATAATAGTTCAACAACATCATAATCTCATATTCAAGTAAGTAAGAATAACAATTTTTCTTTTTATTTGCCTACTGGTATCCATGAGGGTCTATAGAGATGTTCCACTACGCGTGAACTAACATCCAACCTTATCAACTAACCAGTCGTCCTCGTACCCCGTTCGATATGAGCGCCAAAAATATCA
Organism: Carica papaya; assembly: GCF_000150535.2. The sequence goes on from NW_019014553.1 coordinate 283,586, forward strand.
ATCATCGATACCTTATCTGGTATAAGGTAACATTCACGATAGGATTTCCTATGTACCCGGTCTGTCCACCATCTCTCAAGATATTTAGTAATGCTACAATTCATTCATTCACTTAACCAATCAATTTTTCGTTTACATTTAATTTTCAGTTTCACAATTTAACCGTAAATCAACGCAAGACAAACAATACATACATCAAGGAAATATAATTGAATTATTTTACCAATTTCAGTATATTATCATGCATTTAAAGCTGTAAAATCAAATAATCAAGGAGAAACAATAATAAATAATTGGTTATGACTCTATTAGTAATCTGTAATTAATTCTTAAAATTTTTTAAATTACGCAAAATACCGTATTATTAATAATTAAACTTCAATTTCATAATAGAGAATAAGGTGAAAGATTCTTACCCGAATCGGTATCCGAAACACCGAATTTTCTACTACGCTTACTGGCGATCTTCGGATTTCTTGAATTTTCTTGTGAAGATTAAAACACGATTCACGTACATAAAAATACCTAAAAAAATTCAAAATCGGTGTTAAAAACTTTTTATGACCACTTTCAGAATTCTGACATGGCGGCACCACCGTGCTCCGACAACGGCAATGCTGCCCGCAACGGCGATTTGCCTCGGCCTGGCCATTTTCAGTTAGTTTTGGCCAATTTTGGCCAGTTTTATATCCTTCCCTGTGAGAAAATATGTTAGGAGACCTCGAATGGCCGAAAAAAGTCAAAAAAATAAAAACTTACCGGTGCCGAAATTTTTCGGTGCGACTGGGCATTTTTTCTTCGGTTAACTTGTAAAAAATAGAATGGTGAACCCAATAGTAGAAAAATCGCACGAAACGGAAAACAAGAAGGGGCTCATTGGAGGCGACTTTTGGTTTTGTCCGCGGCACCGCCGCCAGGCTTTATCTGCAGTTTTCAGTTCATCTGCATTCCTTTTACTCCGATTTAGCCATGGAAGTATTTAAAATAAAATTTTGAGCGGATATGAGAACTTTTACCTTTTTTGGCGGTCGGAGGTGGCTTTGGCACGGCGGCGGACGGTGGTTGGCTCCCTTCTCCTACGACTGGTTCTTCTTCTCTGGTGGAAGACTGGCAACTAGGGTTTGAGTTCGATGTGATGTAAGATATTTATACTCGTCTATTTTAAATCTGGGTCATTCATTGCGTTTGATCTCGACTGTTCGATCGTATTTAAAGAAGAAATAAATCTGGATCGTTCATTGTAATTTGATCTCGACTGTACGATCGCACCTGAGGAGGGAATAGATTTGGACTTTCCACACGCACGGGAACACATCTGGGTCGTCCGATCACGGGCACGCGAATTGCAAGCGTGGCCTCCTGCATGGCACCGAGCCAGCGTACCTTGCTATGTGGCGCAGTCCGATTCGTCAGGGCTGCTGACTAGGCGGTCCTATGTGGCGCAATTTTTTTAATTGCATTTTGACTTCCAATTTCTGATTTTTTTAAAAAATATTTCTGAATCCAAATTTTCACCAATTTTTTTCTAATTTTACATTAAATAAAATTTTATAAATTTAAAATTTATATTTTTATATATTATTTATTTTTTAATTTTAAAATTAATCCTGAGCCAAATTTTGGGTATGAGTATTACAACTCTTCTTACTTAAAAAAAATTTGGTCCTTCAAATTTGTCTCTCTCTCACTCAATAAAACAGTTGGGGATATTGAAATTTGAAGTCTAATTCTAGCTCCCTTGTGGCATCTCTCTGTGTATGATTTTGTCATAGGACCTTAACGAATGAGATTTTCTGGTTGCAGAGTACTCTACTCTTTCGGTCCACAATACCCACTGGTACCTCCTCATAGGACAGATCTTCCTAAAGTAAAAAGGGCTCGTGGGCCAAGATGTGAGAAGAGTCCGGGTTGTACTTGCGTAGCATGGACACATGAAATATATTATGGACCCTGAATAGTTCTGGAGGTAGTGCTAGTCTGTAGGCGGCAGTACCAATTTTGTTTAAGATTTTAAATGGTCCAATAAACCGAGAATTTAGTTTCTCCCTCTTGCCAAACTTACTGATTCTCTTGAAAAGAGTGACCTTAAGGAACACTCGATCACCTTTTTCAAATTCTAAATCCCTCCTCCGGGTGTCCACATAACTCTTATGTCTGCTCTGAGCCGTCTAAATGTTCTTCCTGATCTTAACTATTTTGGCTGTAGTCTCCTCTATAAGATCTGGGTCGAACAATTTTCTATTACCCATCTCTTCCCAACAGATCGGCGATCTACATGGGCGGCCATATAATGCCTCGTACGAAACTATGCCGATACTTGCTTGGTAACTGTTATTATAAGCGAACTCTATTAATAATAAATGATCATCTCAATGGCCCTCAAAGTGAAAAATACAAGCTCAAAGCATATTCTCAAGTGTACGGATCTTCCTTTCTAATTGTCCATCGATCTGAGGGTGGAATGCAATACTAATAGATAGTTTCGTTCCCATGACTCGCTGAAAACTAGACCAGAATCGAGAAGTGAACTTGGGGTCTCTATCAGATACTACTGCCACTGGCACTCCATGTAATCTAACTATCTCCCGGATATACATTTTTACTATCTTATCCAATGGGTCGGTCATCTTGATGGCTAAGAAGTGAGAAGACTTGGTGAGTCGATCAACAATTACTCAAATGATATTATGCTCTGAGCGTGCCATAGGCAATCCTGTCACGAAATTCATTGTGATGTGTTCTCACTTCCACTCCAGAATCGGTAGTGGCTGAAGTAGCTTGCCTGGGCGTTGATACTCTGTTTTGACTTGCTGACACACCAGACACTTGGAAACAAAGTCGGCCACCTCTCTTTTCATCCCGTTCTACCAAAACTGGGGTCACATACTTTGATACATCTTAGTGCTTCCGGGATGTTGACAAATTTTGAGCTATGAGTCTCTGTTATGATATCTTTTTTTAGCTCATTGTCACATAGAACACACAATCTATCCTGAAATTTGAGCAACCCATCGGCTGAGACTTGAAATTCTGAATTTACTCTCTATTTTGCATCTTTCTTGAGGGCTGTTAGGGTGAAATCAGATGATTGAGCTTTCTTTATTCTCTAGGTCAACTCAGGTTGAACAGCCAAGTGGGCCAAACATGTAACTCGCAGGTCCTGAAGTCGTACTTGTTGTACAGCCTCTTGCATTATGAAACTATTAGGTGAGCTAATATACTTGCACTTCTTCTGTTAATTGTGTCGGCTACCACGTTGTCCTTACTCGGGTTATACAAGATGTTGCAATCATAGTCTTTGAGGAGTTCTATCCATCATCTCTGATGCATGTTGAGATCCTTTTGAGTGAATATGTGTTTCAAGCTCTTATGGCTGATTTCGGTCGATTTTATATCCATCCCTGTGAGAAAACACGTTAACGAAACTCGGTTGGCTGAAAAAAAGTTAAAAAAATAAAAACTTACTGGTAGCGAAATTTTTCGGTGCTACAGCTCCACTGGCTCACCTTCGTGGCTGGGTGTTTCTCTTCGGTTAATCTGTAGAAAATATAACGGTAAACACAATGGTAAAAAATTCGCACGAAACAGGAATGGGAAGTGGCTCATCGGAGGAGATTTTTTATTTTGCCCGTGGCGGTGTCGTCAGGCTTTACCTGCGATTTGTAGCTCATCCGCCATTTCTTTTGCTCTAATTTGGCCATGAGAGTGTTTGAAATTAAATTCCAAGCATATAAGAGAATTTTTACTTTTTTTAGCGGTTGGAGGTGGCTCCACCCCGGCAGCGAACAGTGGTCGGCTCCCTCCTCTAGCGATTGGTTCTTCTTCTCTGGCGGGGGGTTGATGGCTAGGGTTTGGGTTCGGTGTGATGTAAGATATTTATACCCGTCTCCCTTAAATCTGAATCGTTCATCGCGTTTGATCTTGACCGTTCGATTGTATTTAAAGAGGAAATGAATATGGACCGTTTATTGTGATTTGATCTTGACCATACGATCGCACTTGATGAGGTAACGGATCTGGATCGTCCACGTGTGTGGGAACGCATCCAGGCAGTCCAATCGCGGGCATACGGATTGCCAACGTGGCCTCCCGCGTGGCACCGAGTCAGCGTACCTTACCATGCGGTGCGCTCCGGTTCGTCGGGGCTGCTGACTGGCCGGTTCTACTTGATTTAATTTTTTAAATTGCGTTTTGACCTCCATTTTGTAATTTTTTTTTCAAAAATACCTCCCGAACCCAAAATTTCACTATTTTTTCCAAAATTATTTTCAATTTCATCATCCTTCTATTTTTTCCTTATTTTACATTAAATAAAATTTATAAATTTAAAAATTATTTATATATATTTTTTAATTTAAAATTAATCCCGGGCTAAATTTCGGGATCAGATATTATATAACCGATCTCAATTATTTTAATAGTCTTCTATACATGATAATTTATATATATATAAACTCACGGGATGAATTTAAAATTTAACAATAATTAGATAAATCTTTAATTTATAAAAAAAATAATTAAAAAATTTATAAAATAATGCAATGAATGATGAGTATATAGAAACATG
>NW_019014553.1:311716-324030 GCF_000150535.2 Carica papaya
AATAGGTAAGCGCACATACTTAGTGCACCAAATAAAATAGGTTCAATATTGTTTATAGTATCTCACATTATATTATAAAATATGATGAGTTTTATTATATAAAATATTCGATTTTGTTTACATTTAAAATCATATAATTATATAATACAAATAATTTTTTTAAGTAAATTTAATATTATAATTATAAGTTAATATAAAAATTTAAATAAAAATATTTCTAAATAGGTAAGCATACATACTTAGTGCACCAAATAAAATAGGTTCAATATTGTTTATAGTATCTCACATTATATTATAAAATATGATGAGTTTTATTCTATAAAATGTTCGATTTTGTTTACATTTAAAATTATATAATAATATAAATATAAATAAATATTTTTAAACTAAATTTAGTATTATAATTATGAGTTAATATAAAAATTTAAATAAAAATATGTACGAGATATAATGGATCATCGTGATCTCACGGTTATGCTTGTATTTTTAGAATCTTAATTTTTAATATATTATTCTATTATGTTCGTTTAATATCAAAATCTTGTTATTTAATAGAAAATCACAAAAATGTTAACTTGGTAGGTTGTCTTCAATTTGTTACTATAAATTTTTTTTATTGATATGTTTTTCTAATTTTGTTCACTTATCATGGTAAATTGGCATTTAATTTTTTTCTATTTATTGTAATATATTATATTATATTATAAAAATATGTTTGTTACAATTTGTTCATTAAGCATATAAATTTATGATATTTTTATATAAATATATAGATTTTTATAAAAAGTATATAATTTTTTTAAAAAAATTAATAAAATTTACAAAAAAAAAAGATTAATTATCAACCTTAATAAAATTAAAAAAAAAATAACGTGCTTATTTTATTTAAGCAACAAATATATTAATAATATGTATTAATATGAAAAAGACATGCAATAGCTAGTTTCAAAATCTTCCTCCTAAATTAACAATATATATATATATTTAAAGCCATTTGTCATTTTAATCAAGTAATACATAGATACATTTTAGTAATTCTAAAGTTTTCATAAATAATTATGTTTTTAAGAAAACTTTATAAGCTTAAAAAATAAATTATATAAAAAAAATATAACTAACTCGCAATATGACATATAATTAATTAATTATTTGTAACGTTCAATTAATAAATATAAATGATTAAATAGTGTTCATCTTTATTCTTGCTTATGGGTACAAATTAACATGATAAATTTTAGTATTATTAATATTTAAAAATGTATATGAGAAATGTTATTTTGTAACTTAATAAAATTATATAAAAATAATAAAAATGACATAAAATTAACTTATTTATTACTATAAACTCATAAAACAACTCTATATCATAAAAATAAACAAAAAATTTTAATATAATTCTAATATTTTAACGTTATATTGTGAGTAGTGTACTTGTAGTATTTAAATATTTTAATATTTATTTCATTAATATTTTATAATTAGTTATTTTTTAATAATTTACTTTCGAATCCCTAAATTAATATGAGATTTTATAAAAAAGTTAAAATTGAAATTCCATAATCAATCATACACTTGTCGAAAGATATGTTGAAATATTAAAATAGCCAAAGCAATCGTAAAATTATTAAGTTGTATACATTTCAAGTCAACCATAAAATCCATGAGCTTTTTAAAACCATAGTGGATCTATATTAAAGTAAAGTAATAAAAAAATTGGGCTTATTGTTTTCCTTATATATCTAGTTTATAATTTTGGTTTATATTGAAAAATTAAATTTAACAAAGTCAACTAGATTATGTTTTGTTCAATATCGATCATTCTACAAAAAATAAATATTTAAAAAATTATAACTATCAATTAACTTATTATTTATTTAATTAATTGATGAATAATTACGAGTTATGAATTTATTATTTATTTTTATTTTATTGAATTAATTAATTAATTTAATTAAAGAAATTTAAAGAAAAAAAACTATCCAATTGACATAACCGTCCAAATTAAGTTTGATGACAACAAAATGTTAGCATTGTCCGATTTAATTTGGTTGTGAATCCATAAATGTTCATACTTGATGTATAAAACAAAATAAATAGAATATTGTTCATATTATGGTCGTATTATTGTAACACTCACAAAACTTTTTGTTTTAATTAAATAATTAATGAATATAATTTTTATTATTTTATTTTATTTTATTTAAGGTAAAAATGAAATAAAACTGATGGAGGATTAAATTAAAAATAATTTAAGGAAAAATATGTGAAAATTTGGGTTATGGAGGTATTTTTTGAAAGAAAAATCGAAAAACATGAGTCAAAATACAATTTAGAAAAGTTTCACAAAGTCAGACGCCCTGTCAGCAGTCTTGATCAACTAGGACGCACCAAGTGGCAAAGACACTGATGTTGGAGGCCACACAGGAGGTCATATGGGCGATCCGCGTGCCTGCAATCAAACGACTGAGGTCCATATTAGAACGTGATGAACGATCCAGATTCACTCCTTATTTAATCATGATCGGACGGTTCAGATCAAACGTGATAGACGGCATAGATCAAAAGCAGACGGATATAAATAACCCCCATCCGCACCAAACTCTAACCCTAACGGATATAAATAACCCTCGCCGGAGAAGACGAACCAGTTGTTGGGGAATCAACCGCCGCCACCCGCTACTGCACCGGAACCCTTTCCGACCGCCAAAAAAGGTAAAAAAAAAAATTTTGCACGAAATTCAATTTTAAACTCACCCATGGCCAAATCGGAGTAAAAGAGCAACTAATTGGCTGAAAAACATCGGTGAAGCCAAGCGGCACCGCCGCATAAAATTTCACAAAACACCTCAAATGAGGACCTTCTCGATTTCCATTTCACGTAATTTTTCTACTGCTGTGATCACCGTTTTCTTCTTTACAGGTTGACCGAAGCAAAACACCCAACTGCAACAGGAGCCGGAGGAGCCGCTGCACTGGAGAGCCCCGTCGCCAATGAGTTTCAGTTTTTCATATTTTTTTGGACAAACTGAGATCCTTTAACGTATTTTCTCGCAGGGATCGATGCAAAATCGACCGAATTCGGCCGAAAATGATCGAAAACGGCCAACACGAGGTAGACTGCCGCCGCGGGCGATGACACCGTCGCCGGAACATGGCAGAGCTGCTGTGCCGAAATTTCAAAATTGGCTGAATGGGCCCTGGGATTGATTTTAGGTTTATTTAGAATATTTTTAGGTACTATTAGTGTGTTTCGATTCTCGAAGAAAAATTAAGGGAACCTAGGGACCCCCCGTAGGCGCAGTAAACAGCTTAGCTTTTAAGCGTCAAAATCGAGTAAAAATCTCTCACCCTATTCTCTATCATAGAACTGAAGTTTAAATAAATAATAATGTGGTATTTTGTACGATTTTAGTAAACATGTATAATTAATTACAGGTTGCTAATAGAGGCGGAACCATAAATTATCTACTGCTGTTGTTGATTATTTTTACATTTTACCTATATGATGGTATCTTATTTATTTATTTTATAGTTTTGAACGCATGTATGATTTATTTTACGTGTTTACTGCTGAATCGAAAAAAATAAAGTTTAAACGGTAAAGAAATTGTGTGATTAAATGATTAGATAAAAAGACAGTCTTACTGGATATCCTGAGAGATGATGGATGGACCGGGTACATAGAGAACCCTATCATGAACATTGTCTCATACCGAAAGAGGTATGAAGACTTGATAATTTAGCACTCATACTGGACGAGTTATGGAGACAGTCTACTTCACCCTCATACCAGACGGGGTATTGAGATTTGGTAAATTGGCATTCATATCGGACGAGGTATGAGAACAGCCGATAATTGAGAATGATAAATGAAATGGTTCATGTGTAGTGGAAGCATCCCTATAAACATCCATGGATGCCAGCAGGTTGGTGAAAAAAGTGTTAGTTATTGTTTGATTTATTGATAATGGATATGGATTTATAATATGTACTATGATGGCTGATTATGCATGAAATATTGGTCTGTATGATATTATTGTTCTTATATATTGTTTCCATAAATTTCACTATGATACGTGAACGATAAATGATTTTATGATCGATAAATAAATTTGCTAAATTTAATGCTCCATTAGTGGTTTTCGATTTTATACCAACTTTTACTTTTGTGTCAGTGATATAATGTGATATTCTTATTGGGCTAGTATAGTTCATCCTTTATTTAACCATTTCAAATCAAGAGGATTAGGTTTCAGAGCCCGATCCGCAAGAAGATTGCGAGTAGATGCTAAATATTTTCTATTTTCCGTTGGTTTTCTTATTTCTTGTATTTCTTTTAAAGAATGAATTTCGTAATACTGTTTAGTACTTTTGAGTTATTGTGTAAGAAATGTAAACCTTAACTTTTTACTTCGCTTCCGCATTTAAGTTATTATCTATTTTTTTTTTGATTTTCCGACTCGTTACAATTATACTATGACGTAACGTTTTATAAAATGTCGAAGTTTAATTTAAAATTTATTAAATAGTAATATCATACAAAAGTATTAAAATGACACTACAATTCTATTTAGTTTAATATTCAATTTGGTCTAGTGGTTATGTGAGTTAAATTTTTCAAAATAAAAATATAAAATTATAATTATAAAATAAAAAAATAAAAAAAAATTAGTTCAGTTATGTACTAAGATTTAAATTAATAAGTAGTGCATATTATTAATCAAGATAAACAAATTATATGCATATATATAATTAAAATTGAAATAAAAATTATAAAAATTTAATAAAATTAAAATTAAAATTTATCCGTTATAAGAGTTTAGCATAGGTGAATAAGGGAGAGAGAGTAAAGAGATAGAATGAACGGTGGAGATTAGGGGAGGGATTTCAACAGGTAGGATTTGAGCTGGGTTGTGTATAAAGGGGAATTGTGGGTTAGAAAAAGGAAAGAACAAGGGAAAAGAGAAAGAGAAGAAGGAGGGAGACCAAGAGAGCGACAAATGAAAGCGAATGAGGGTGAAATCGTGGGGAGAATTCGAAAAACAAGAGGAGTTGAGTGAATTGTGGCTGAGGGATAGAAAATTGAGACAAGAAGTAAGAAAGTTTAGGGCTTCAAATTCGGTTATAGTAAAACATATTCAAATATCTACTTTTCCTCTTTTCCTAGGATAGATTGAGTTATGTGATCAGGAGTGAGGGATGAGGGATGCAGTTGAAGACATTAGGTCGAGTGTGGATGTGAGTAATATCGATTGGGAGGAGAACTATTGCGACTCAGCTAGAAATGGCCAGGTGAAGTTATAAGGGGAGCGGGAGTTGTATAAGTTAGGGCAAGTTCATAGAAGCGGAGGAGAAGAGTTACGTTGTGTGTTCTGGTGCGACGAATGTCAGGAAAGAGGTATGTGTACGTGTGTAGCCTTCACAGGCCGAGTGTTACAGTGTGAAGGTGCAATTCGATGTTGTACCCTGCGTGTGCATGTGTGGCCTCTACAGGTTGAGTATTGTAGTGTTAAGTGTGTGATTCTGTGATGTGGTTGGCATGAGTGTGTGTGTGCGTGGCCTTCATGGCTGGGTTTGTAGGTTGGGTGTGGATCCGTGAAAGGCCTTCACCCGCTGAGAGTTGCTGGTTTGGGGTGGTTCTGTACGGTACCATGTGTGTACCTGTGACCTTTACAGGCCGTTGGTTTTGGTTAAGGTGGAGGTGGCCTAGTAGGTGTGTGTGTGTGGCATCTCTATACCGGGCATTGTCGGGGTTGTTGTGGGTTGGAGTATGCATGTGTGGTCTTCACAGACTGTTGTTTCAAGTTTGGAAATCGATAATTGACTGGTTGGTGTGTGTGTGTGGCCTCTCTAGGCTGGAGGTGTGGTAAGGTGTATGTGTGTGTGGTTTGTAGAAGATGATTATTTATGATATCGAGGTAAGATAATGGTCATAAGTGAAATGTATTTGTGTGTGTGGCCCTTCAGGGCCGATAGTTAATGGCTTAATGTGTCAGTATATGTGGAAATAAGTGTATGTGTGTATGTATTTTGGTGTTGTGGTGTGCGTGGTAGTGGTCACTCGGTGGCCGTGGGTGTTAGAAGTGTATGTTAGGAATGTCGGTGCTTGATGTGAGCAGCGGATAAAGGGCATTGGTAAGCAATAGGTCTAGTTGAGTGGATTTAAGGAACAAATCCTCTAGGGGAACGATTATTCCATTATAGAGGGAAGTATGGGTAACAAGTGACAAGAGAATGGGGAGGGTGTAGAGAGTTTAAGTGAGGAATGTCAGGATAGGAAATTAATTAGTTTCCATAATTTTAGTCGTAAGTTCTAAATTGTCTTAATGGACATATTGATACTTATTACTTTCGTTTCTAGATGTGTTAGATTAGAAGTCAGAATCAAAATGCCCAACAATGAAGCACCACACTTAAGGAATGAGCGACCGTTAGTATAAGATACTCTCTTAATATACACGAATGTATACACTTTATCACCATTGATACTAGAGTTATTGTGATATCGATTCATACTAATTAATCATATACTCTTTAGGTGCTTACTTGAAAAGAGATTATTTTTGCATTTTAATGAATTTAGTGATAGAAATTTGTTGCGTGATGGATACTTGTCATAAAATAAGATAACAGGTTATGGTAACGCTTCTATATTTAGGACAGAGCGTTACATTCAATCTCAATAAATAAAAGATTATGATTTTTAATATAATGTTTGAAAATATAATAATTTATAAAATTGGTACAACACGTCCAAATATTACAATAGCTTAAAAGTTCAGATAATTGTTAAATATATCATATATATTTTTTAAATCTGACAATAAAAAATAGCAAATCTGAAAATCAAACTAGTCTACAATGCATGATAAGAGAAAACCACAGTTTCCGCCAAGATACATTATTCAAAAAAGCAGTTCTTCTAGCTCTCAACTCCATACCTTAGTGAAAATTTTTTATGAGCTTTGTTTTATGGTACGGCTTTTCTTTTCCTCGATTCCTGATTGGGTAAATCTTTTCCGAAGAATTTCCTGTACATCTTCTATCTTAACATCCTTAAGTGCAAGCAGAACCATGGCATGATATAACACATCTGCCATCTCAGAGGCTGTTCGCGCATTGTCCTCTTTCTCTTCTATAGTTCGGCATAATTCATCAGCTTCTTCCCTGCAGAGGAAGATATGATGCTAGTAAATCATCTAGATAGACTACCGATTGATGCATTCATTCACAAATTCTGCCATATGTTTCGGGGCAATAGAAACTTTAACAATCCTTATATGCATCAATATGCTTTCTACTATGACTCGTTTAAAGCTCATTAAAGCTAAATGGTTTATGAACATCGATTTTGACCAAAACTAATAAGCCAATCCAAACACACTCACAAGCTTAAATGTTCTAGCATTTCTTTCCAACTCTCCTTTGTATGGGTTTCTTGAGGAGGTGGAACCATTTAAATAGAATCTTATATACCTGATTTTGGAGCATAACAGCTTGTCATCAAGCAATAACCTTTTAGTCCATGAAGGTTTTCCATCCGCTGATGCCAACTCTGCTTTCCGCTGGGAAATTGTAGATTCTAAGGAGTACAATGTTGTCAATGCCTGTCTATTTTCTTCAACCTGCCATGTAAAATCAAATTTAACTATAAGCAATAATTCAGGATTAAAAATGCTGTAATGGACATGAAATATCAGTCACAGACCTGTTGATCTTTTAACAGATCAAAAACTGATGTGTAATAGCAGGTATCAGCTCCTGTGTGACAGGTTGGCCCATCAGGTTTTCCAAGATAAATTATCTGAGAAACATTTCTCAGTAAAAAAATTGCCAGTAGCAAAATGCTGAAAAAGTAGTCTATTTAAAGAAGTTGCAACATACAGAGTCATGATCACAATCGATAAAGATGTCATGAACATTGATGAAATTCTTCGAGGTCTCCCCTTTTGTCCACAATGTTGACCGTGATCGGCTGTAGAAAGTTGCCTTTCGAGTAGAAATAGTTGTTGCCAAGGCAGCTTTGTTAGCAAAGCCTTGCATTAATATGGCTCCTGTATCAACATTTTGCGCTATTGCTACCGCTAAACCTTTGTCATCCCATTTTACACTCCCCAACAATTTATCCACCTAAAATTCCATTCTCAGATATTATCTTCACGTATAATTTTTTTATAAAAAGATAAAGAAGAAATTTGCAGATAGAGGTTTTCATCATGCATAGTGAGATTTTGGAAAACCAAAAAAATGAAGGACGGTATTATAGCTCATTTGTCTAATTTCCAGTGACAAACAACCACTCACAAAACCTAGAGTCAACAAAGATCAGGGACCATTCACACATGATCAATGTCAACACTTTCATCAGAAAAAGAGAGAGAATCAGTGAGCAGGACAGGATTCTCGCGAACAAGCCAACAAGAAATGAGAGAGACAGCATCATGAACCAATATATTTAACAATGTATCTAGCAGCATATAAAAAGCTAACCAATCTCATCGTTGTGAAGAACAAGTAATATGCAATAAAACGTAAAGAGAGGAGGTGAGGACTTTGGGAACATGGTCAGATACATAAATCCTTCATAAACACTCTGTTCACAAGTCATAGGAAGCTGAAAATTTTTAGTAAGATGTTCACTTAAAAATGGTTCAAAGTCCACTCACAGCCAGGAGTACATCATGAAGAAGGTCCAATATTCAGGTTTTTGACACATCAAAGAATCATCAGACGTTATGCATCTGATTTGCATGAAATAGCTATCACATATGGTATCCAGATGTAGCTCCTTTAATCATTAAGTGCACATTACCAGGCAACGATTAAACCTTCAAGATAAATTCCACCAAGAGATTGGCAACCATCTCATTGGCTTTCCTTATGTTCTTTTTCTTTTCCATAAATGTAACGATCACTACCACCATGTCCAAGGTAGACACCTAACTATGTCTGGCTGCACTTGTAAGAAGGAAGACATCAAGAGTATAAGATTATAGGGAAAATGAAACCAGAAAAGAAGTGGAGCTCCATTGCAAGACACCTTCGCCTCAAATATACGTATATATGGGCATACAGTTCAGATGTAGGGTCCAAAAGGAACATCAGTTCACTAATTTGCTCTTTCAATTAGTGGTCCATTGCTCGAACCAATGTGTTCGCAAGTCATAACCATGGGTACACCATGGGAAGGTCCAATATTAAGGCTTCTAACACATCAAAGAAACACCAGATGTTATGCATCTGATTTGCATGAAGTAGCTATTACATATGGAGTCCAGATGTAGCTCGTGCAACAATTTAAGTGCATGTTACCGGGCAATGATGAACACTTTCAAGAGAAATCCCACCAAGAGATGGGAAAACATCTCATGGCCTTCCTTATCTACCTTTTCTTTTCCAGACATGTAACAGTCCCTACCACCATGTCCAAGGTAGACACCTGACTATGTCTGGCCGGACTTTTGAGATGGAAGACATCAAGAGTAAAAGATTATAGGAAAATGAAAGCAAAAAAGCAGTGAAGTTCCACTTCAAGCTGCCTTTAACTAAAATCATATGTATATATGGGCATACAGTTTAGATGAGGGTCCAAAAGGAGCTCAAATAACAATAATTAAACTATTATTGGGCAATAATGGACACTTCAAGGATGTACTATATTTAAATGGAAAACCCACGCATCAAAGTGTCTTCCTGTTTCTTCTTTTCCAGAAATGCGACAATCATAAAACCAAGGAAGACACCTTGTGCTATTGCAGTAGCTTACAAACTGGAAATAACCCGTAAAATGTATCAGCAGAAGTAGCAAGTATAATACTCCTTTTCCCCTCATTTTAAGTAGAGACGTCATATTTGGGAGTGAGTAGAGCATTCACCTCAAGAAATGTATTTTAACGTAGTTATCAAAACTGCATTGATTATTGAACCATTTAAGGCGTCAGTTCACTAATTTACTGTCCAGTTAGTGGTCTGCTCGAACTAATTTATTTGCAAGTCATAGCAAGCTGAAACCTTTCTGTAAGATGTTTTCTTAAAAATGGTTCAAAGTCAACTCACAGCCAAGAGAACACCACGAAAAAGGTCAAACATTCAGGTTTTTGACACATCAAAGAACCATCAGCCCTTGTGCATCTGATTTGCATGAAATAGCTATTACATATGGAGTCCAGATGTAGCTCGTGTAACCACCAATGCATGTTACCCGGCAACGATGAACACCTTCAAGAGAAATCCCACCAAGAAATGGGCAACCATCTCATGGCTTTCCTCATCTTTCTTTTCTTTTCCAGACATGTAACAGTCCCTACCACCATGTCCAAGGTAGACACCTGACTATGTCTGGCTGCACTTGTAAGAAGGGAAGACATCAAGAGTAAAAGATTATAGGAAAATGAAACCAAAAAAAGCAGTGAAGCTCCATTGCAATCTGCCTTTGACTAAACTATATGTATATATGGGCATGCATTTCAGATGTAGGGTCCAAAAGGAGCTCAAATAATAATTAAACAACTATTATTGGGCAATAAAGAACAATCAAAGGATGTACTATAATTAAATGGAAAAACCCACTCATCAAAGTCTATTCTTATTTCTTCTTTTCCAGAAATGCAACAATAATAAGACCAAGGTAGACACCTGGTACCATTGCGATAACTTATAAACTAAATATAACCAATAAAAAATATCAGCAGAAGTAATACAGCAGGTAAAAAGTGCTCCTTTCCCCACATTTTGAGTGGAGACTACATGTTTGGGAGCGAGTAGAGCATTCATCTCAAGAAATGTATGTTAACATAGTTATAAAAAATGCATTGATTATTGAAACAGTTAAGGTATCAGTTCACTAATTTGCTGGCTGGTCCGGTTAGTGGTCCATTGCTTGAATCACTAATTCAAAAAATAAACATATAAAATAATAAAATTAAGACAAAAAAATTTCCATAATTTAAATATTTTCTTGATCATTTTTACTTGCAAAAATATATAACATCTTATATTTTATTCTGTTAAATTTTTAAATTTCATCATTAAATACTGAATAAAATGAAAGGACACTAAAAATAATTAAATCTCATTATTTGAACTGGTTAATTTTAATTGAACCCAATTTTTTTTACTGGCTGCCATTGATTTTGACTAGTTTTTACAAATATTTATGCTTATGAACAAATTAACAAAACATTACTCTGTTTGTGCTATTCTATAAAAATAATTACTACACATAGATATTATACCAAAACATTACTTGTCTTATTCACATTTTAAAAATTAACATTACTCTTCCAAAGTTAACTCTAACCTTTTCTTGAGATAATTTTTTTTTAAGATAAGTCAACTCTAACAGCCATTAAAATAACATGGTTAGGTTTATTGAGATACAGAATCTACCCCTCTATTTAAGAATTATTATTTTCTTACTCTTGCTCCCTCTCTGAACTTTAATCTATTCTCTCTCTCATCTCTTTTTTTTTCCTGCAAATTGAACTCATGAATAAAGAGGCATTGGAATGGGAGAGTTTGGAGGCGATTGGAGAAGTATATCATGCGAGACAAGTGGCAATAAAAGATTGGGAAGAGACCTATAGAAGCGCATGAGAGAGAGGGCAAGCAAAGCGGAAGATCTTAAGTTGGAACCATTTTTTCTATTAAAGAAAACTTTTCTGATAATTATTACTATTGCGTATTTTAAGTTATTTCGATTTATTAGGCATCATAATATTTAAGTTTTCTTTAGGTTGACTTAAATATTATAGGAATTAGAACTTTTTAGATTTCCTCTCTTATAATTTTCCTTATTAATTGTAACTAATGCATGTAAAAGGCTAGCAGCTACCAACAAGATATAAACGAAGATGAACTAAAAAAATTTTCATTAGAGTTTGATTCACTATTATATCTCTAAGCATTTGTTTTTCTGATTATTGCTCTGTCTAACCTCTCTCGTTCTCTCTATTTCTCCCTATATTCTCTTATTTCCTCTAACCTGTCTTTATTTCTTTGCTTCTAGTCTAAATTTCCTCTATTACTAAATTAGATGTGAGACAAGTTAGTTTAAACCACTATTTCTTTTGCATTAGTTGGTATCGGAGCCTATTTGCTATCCACCTTCTGCCAAATATCTACTATTTGAGAAAACAAAAGACGAAAATCAAATTTCTCCATCCTGCGAAACCAACAAAAAACTCTCACAAAAATAAATCACTCCTTCTCCCAGAAAACCCTAATCAACTAAAAATAACAGGTAAGACCATCGGTTACATCTCCATCGGCCACTATAGGCAGTTGTTTACACCATGCTCAACATCGGGTCACAA
>NW_019014553.1:361425-393438 GCF_000150535.2 Carica papaya
CAAGTGATACCATATTTTCTAAATAGATGCTGTTCTTTTTTTTCCTTTTTGTTGTGTATGTTGGTGGATATTCGTTCTGTCTGTAATCTGGGACTGGAATCAGCTTTTCATCGCATCAAATAGATTTGAGCCAAATAGCAAGTTTCTGAGTTCTCATATCCTTTGTTGGTAGGGTAATATAGGAAATAGAATGGAATCGGGGTTTTTTGGGATTCTCCAGTAGAACTGGTATTTAGATTGCAGAAAGAAAACAGATTATAATTCAGTAAATCCTGAGATTTCATATAGAAAAATTGATAATGTTACTGGTCTAGTTAATGATTATCAAACTCACTAACAATTGGTTCTCCTCCTCCAAAAATAGGTGCTATTCCCAATGGTTGTTTAGTACTCGAATTGGGAGACTGCATATGATTTTAATCAAACCTTTCTCTTCAAGGTAAGACATTTACCTGAGACCATGCCCAACTCTCTGTTAGCTAATGAATAGTGTTTTAAGATGATTTCCTTTTTTTTTTTTATATAAAGAAAGGCAAAAATCAAAAGAAACTAAAAGGTTGTCACGCATATCCTGGAGCAAGAGATGCTTATGATATCGTCTATGAAGAGCTGTTGGAGATCATTCGATACTTTAACATGAGAATGGAGGCATATCGGTAGAGAGAAGCCAACATTCGCCAACCAGTCAACATATTTCTTCCATTTGCGATACACATGTTGGATCCGGACTTGCCAATCCTGCAGTAGCAAGTGGTTGATCGCACGAATAAGAACGACATGCGTATTAGTACCGTAATCCTCCTTAGTGAGTAATTGCACTGTTAGAGCGCTATCTATTTTCAGGATTATATTTCGGAACTCACCATTTCAAATGAGTTGAAAACCATAGAAGACTCTCCAAAGTTCAGTCTGAAGAACAGAACATCTACCAATTTTTCTATTGAATCTTCTCAGGCAAACACCATCTTTATCTCTAACAAGTCCGTTACAGCTTGAGAAATTGGTTGCAGTACGATAAGCACCATCAGTATTTACCTTCAACCAACTCCTAGGTGGTTTCTGTCAAGTAATAAATTTTTCAGATTTGTGTGCCATAACTGAAAGAAAATAAAGATTCATATTATTAGTTATAAAAGTATAATAAGTCATGAGGGACACATCTTTAATTAGCTCTTCGATAGTGCTATCTCTCTTTCTTGGAAAATAAATTTATTTATATGGTTCCACAAGTTCCAGCAAAAAAGGCCAAATGTCACTCTCTAATTCTGAAATGTCTTGCACCAGGATCAATTGTTTTTGAGATTCAGCACTAACCACTCATCCACAGCAACACTGAAGAAAGTTGATTGGGCTTTGGTGGGAATGATCTTCAACCATAGCAGCTTGGTCACGTTACAATTACAGAGGACATGATCTACATCCTTAATAGGACTGCTAGACCTATTGCATTCCGCAGTGGAGGACATGTGATGTCGGTACCTCTCCCAATTTGTCAAAAGTTTCCCCTTAGCAGCCAACCAAAGGAACTTACGCACTCGTTGAGCACCTGACTAATGCCAAATGTCTCTCCAGTTTCTATCATCCAAGTGCCAATGATCGCTCTCCAAGAGGGCGTAAGCCGAGCTAGCCGAGAAGTACCCCAGAACTCATCATATTCCAATAGCAGGAGTTTGGAATATTGTCATCTTTAGGAGTCGGTACTGCTACCATTTGAAGCAGCATACCCATTGACAACACTTGGTATAGGGCCTCCCAATCCCATTGGCCGGACGACACCACATAATCCATAAAACATCTATGGAGATCCTGCTCCTCAATAGGTGCGAAAACCAAAAGTTTAAGCGGTCCCAGGTCACCTAACCAGCAGTCTTCCAAAAACTTAACATTTCTCATTAAACCAATGGACCATTTGATGCCAACTCGAAGGTCCATCTAGAGATGTTTAAGGTTGCGCCAAAGATGGGAGGTCGGTCCAGTCGGCTTGTAGTTCCACGATAAGACAGAACATCTGTACTTGTGGGTGAGGTCCTGGACCTATAGGATTGGTTTCGCAATCATAGCAAAACCCAATGTCATCAAGAATGTTTGGTTTTGCTTATGGATAGACCGAAAGCCGCTTCCCTAGCGTCGTAAGACATGCACATGTCATCTCAACTTATAAAACTGATTTTCCTGTTGCCATTCCCTTGGTTCCAGAGAAATTTCCTGACCACAGTTTCAATTTGATCATATAGGGTTTTTGGCAAAGTTGTGGTCTGCATAGCATAAACAGAAATAGTCATAAGAACAGAATTTGTCAAAGTTGAATGTCTTGCAAAAGAAAGGATATTAGCATTCCAGCTAGATAACTTCTGCTTCATTTTCTTAAAAATATAACGATAAGTATCTTTATTGACTCTATTATGTAACAACGTAACCCTCAAATACTTATCAAGATTATTAGAAACTTGAAATCCAAACATATTACTAATACGACTAGTTTCACCTGTGTTAACATTGCGAGAAAAAAAAGTAAGTGTTTTAATCGTACTCATTTTGTCATCCGAACTTGAACAAAATTTCTCTAAGACTTTCTTTATAGCCTGAGTTTGGTTATCAGTAACTTTCTCAAGAATTATAAGGTCATCCGCAAAAAAGAGGTGTGAGAGAGCAGAACCCTTCTTATCAAGGCGGATTGGCTTTCACATATTATTTCTCACAAAGGCGTTAATGCAATTGGATAGTCGTTTCATGCATAATACAAATATGTAGGATTTTTTTTTTTTTGCAAAAGTGTTTTAAGACAATTTTGAAGTTGTGGATCTTCACATTGTTCTAAAAAATACCTTCAACTGTAAATCACTGAGTTGATGTGTTTGTTTGCCAACATTAAACAATGAACCAATAATTGTTTTCTATTTTTTAAGTATAAACAATAGATTGAGATCGACTTTAGTTTATAAAAAATTAGTCAAATTTTATTACTTCACATGCCAGAGCCAAAAGTTCAATGTTTTATTTCTACTAAAAATTAATTTGATATAGCTTGTGCTACATCTTATTTAGTTAACTTGTGAGTAAGGCGATATATTGTAATATAAATAATAAACTGTCTTTCTTTTCTTTAAAAAAATTAAAATAATAGATTGAGTTCCTTCTCTCAATTTAACAACTTTTTGAAAAAAAAATTTGATTGTATTATCTTGAAACAGTTTAGCTCTATTGTTTCATAATATTTATGTTAAATGGAAAATATCTATTCAGTTTCCATGTTGCATGCTGGATAGCAAAAATTAGTTATAGTACTTCTAGTATATAAAAGATTTGTTATCGAGTCTCAGTGACCTTTAAAATTCCACCACCTATTCATAAATTCATAGGATCTAATTCTCGTTCTCTAATTAATACTCTCACTCTATTGATATTTTTAATTCCTCTAAATTAACCAACAAGTTTTTACCTAAATAGTTGATATATCTCTCCCTCTAAAGAAGTTATATGTTTGAGTCAGCTTCTGTCATGTGTCATCAATGAGAGATTATTTTATGATGAGTGTGTTTGTGTCAGTTAATCACCAGTAGTTTTAGATAGACAACGTGAGAGTTGTTTCGTAAAGGAAACCCTTTATCACTTACATGTTTTTACTTAAATAGTTGATATGTCTCTCCCTTTAAAGAAATTATATGTTTGAGTCAGGTTCTGTCATGTGTCATCAATGAGAGATTATTTTATGATGAGTGTGTTTGTGTCAGTTAATCACCAGTAGTTTTAGATAGACAACGTGAGAGTTGTTTCTTAAAGGAAACTCTTTATCACTTTCATGTTTTTACTTAAATAGTTGATATGTCTCTCCCTTTAAAGAAATTATATGTTTGAGTCAGGTTCTGTCATGTGTCATCAATGAGAGATTATTTTATGATGAGTGTGTTTGTGTCAGTTAATCACCAGTAATTTTAGATAGACAACGTGAGAGTTGTTTCTTAAAGGAAACTCTTTATCACTTACATGTTTTTACTTAAATAGTTGATATGTCTCTCCCTTTAAAGAAATTATATGTTTGAGTCAGGTTCTGTCATGTGTCATCAATGAGAGATTATTTTATGATGAGTGTGTTTGTGTCAGTTAATCACCAGTAATTTTAGATAGACAACGTGAGAGTTGTTTCCTAAAGAAAATCCTTTATCACTTACATGTTTCTAGACATCAGGATTTCATTCACCACCCTTAGCCAGTCTTTCAGCGCATCACAGCCTTCCTTTATCACAAATTCGTACAGACGAAACCACTTTGTCTGATTTTCTATTCAGGAAAAACAAAAACTGTTTGCTGATAAGAAGTGGTTTTCCAGTAGATAAAGAAAGATCATAAATATTTTTTAAGTCCTAAGATACAAAATTCAACAATCAACATGAGCTGCACATTAATACCAAGTCTTGAAGAACAGAGAAGAGAAGAAGCCATGGAGTCATGTACGTTAATGGAAGTATTCAAAATTATTTTCTCTTCTTTTCTGTCACTACCCATTTCTTTTCTTTTCTCTTTCCTTCTAACTCCCAAGCAAATCCTTACAGGAAATTACCATTTGGATTATAAGTTTATGATCTTTCCTCCCTTGACATGCTGATAAGCTCTTTTGACAGGATCTGTTGTGCCCTATCATGGCATGATAATGAATGTGTTAACTATTTATTGGTTATTGATGAGCACCAAACCTAACCCTTCCAAAGGTTTTGTTTGGTTTAGATCTGTTAGTATAATTGACGTGCACTAGCATGATAAATTTCCACGCAGGAATACTTGCTGGATTCCAATTGAAAAAGCTGGTAGTTGCAAGTAGTTATCCTATATATATATATATAGATGTATACAGTAATAGATATGTACAATTTATCTTTCAAAGTGGTGAGCCAGCAGCTTGAAGATTATATTTCCTGAAAATTGCTCTCGAGAAAACTTGGACTTGACTCATGGTTCTTTTCGTGACCCTCTACTGACAACTTGGGTATTAAAGAATCATGAGTAAATTTCACGTTATGGGACAAAGAAGTGGCTCAAAAGTGGCAACTATATATGTGTGTGTATATATATCCATATGGATGTGTAATCATTAGGTATTAGACCATCCTGACACTTCATTTCTTTAATTTTTGTTCAAATCAGTAATGTACCATTCTTGTGTTTAAAATAGACTATCTTTAAAACTATTCTTTTAGATCCTGTTCAAACTCCAAATCATTCTTAGTGGTGAGACACACTGTGGTAAACATAATTCAAAAATTTCAGCCAATAACTAATGCTGTCAATTTTGCTTAATTAGTATCCTGAACAAAAATATTCAGTAAAATTCCAACCCAAATGGAATATTGTAGGGATAGCTCGTGTTAGAAGGATTTTTTTTTTTTGAGATAAAAAGAATGTAGTATCAATATCCGGCACCAAAAGGGTGTCACCTTTGTACAAAATATTTACATTTCGGTTAGTAAACCGTTGACAGTCTCAAAATCTTCCAACCTATAGATGTCATAACCCAAATAAGAATAAAAAACATCTATCCATCTGTCTCTAATTCTAGCTATTTTCCCCTTACACCCTTTAATCGCTCTACTGTCCTTTCTTCTTACACCACCTAAAAAATAGTTAGAGGAATAAGGTTTACAAATTTCTTTTTTGTACAAATCCTATCCTAAGCTCGTAATTCATCTCAGTCAAGCACATCATTCATCTTTAACTGTACACCTTGTGTTAGAAGGATTTGTTTGACAATGATTCAGATTTTGGAATTCATTTATCTTTCACCATTTCTTGAAGTTTACTCTTCGTTATGACTGACTCATAAAGACAAATTTCCTGCTTAATTCTTCCAGCAACAACCAAAGTTTTAACCATTATGTGGAAGCAGATAAGTCATAGAACGAATCTTTGCATGCCGTGTAAATGACTAGTATTGCTTTATTTAGTATAATGCCTTTATCTCACATCAGAAAAACATATAATTCATAAGCTTTATATAATAGTTCGAGTTAATTCAGACTTAAATTTTTTAGAACAACAATGTGGTCCAAAGAGTATTAGGTCAATGGTATTTGTAGATTTATCACAAATGGTATTAGAACACACGTAGGTTGTAACTTTTTCTGCCATCTGATCTTAAATTTGAGTTAGGCTAATAGGCTTAGAAATATTTCTTTATATGTAATTTAAGAATACTTTCATATTACTTTCTCATTTCCCTATGTACATGGTTTGTTTCTTATTCTTTTCATAAGTATCATGATCTTACTCATAGCTGTGGTAGGCCCATGATATATTATAAATAATTACCATCATAGAAAGATCCACTGTTTGTGATGTACAATAATGGCATTGCCATTAAATATATGTATTTGTACACATGCACCCACATATGTATTCAAGTGCAGTTCCTTAATAGCAATATACTATTGCAGCACCTGTATTTTACACAGCTGAAGTGGAAATGGCTGATGGAGAAGCTCAAACATCTGCAAGTTCTGGTAGAAAACGAGGCGGTTGGATCACCTTTCCCTTCATTACTGGTATATCTCTGTTAACAAAAATGTTGCAGCCATGTCTGTCTCTTCCCTTTTAACGAACAACTGAGGTTAATATATATATATATATATTTCTTTGCTGTCAAGCAGGAGCTCTTGCAGGCTTGACGCTTTGCAGTGGAGGATGGATAGGAAACTTGATTGTGTATCTGATTCAGGAATTCAACGTGAAAAGCGTTGATGCTGCTCAGATTTCAAATATGATTTATGGTTGCACTAGTTTTTTCCCGGTTATTGGAGCGATCATAGCTGACTCATTCCTTGGATCTTTTTCCGTTATATCAAATTTTTCCAGTATTTCTTTACTAGTAAGTGTAAAATAATAAAATTGAACTAATTATCACAAAATTCAAATTGACGGAAAAATATCTAATTTGTTATTTATGCATTAACTTGTCCCTGAACTTGCAAGTTCGTTAGGTCTGATCTAACTCTTAAGTAAGTTAAAATGAATGAGGCGTCAAACAGAATGTATTAATAGACTTCCATTTTTAAAAGAATAAGACATTGTAGAGTTGGAATTGATTACTCTGAAAAATTTAGGCCAATAAGAATGACTCAATTAATTATTTATAACTTAATAGTAATTATCTCATTCAACTAATATGGTTAAATACATGATTGTAATATAAGTTTTAAGAAAAAAAACTATTAGGGTTTTTGTATAGAGCTTTATTTCTTGTTATTCAGTAATCGTAAGAAAGAAGGAAGGATACGTTGGTTGCTAAGTGTAGATCGAGAGGAAAACAGAAAATATTGTGGTTGTCATTTTTCTCTGATCTTTTCTTTTACAAATTAAGGTCTACTACTTATAGCACGAGAAAATCTTAGAAGGAAATTAATTGCACCAGGAATCTTACAAATTTTTCTAGTCAATTATTCTCTATTAATTACAGATCTTCCTAGTTAGTTGTTACTTATCAGTTATAGAGATATTATAAGCATGAAATTTTCTGCAGATATTATTAGAAACTAAATAATAAATAAATATTAAGAATTTAGACAAAATATTTCAACACTAAAGAAGTATAGGTAACAGGTTGATCTCCCAGAAACACATTTTTGCTTACTAATTTTTCTCTGCTGATAATCATCATTTTTGCTAGAATGTTTTTACAGACAATTTTCCGGATAGTGAATCTAACTGTAAAATGAAACTTGTAGGGCATGGTTCTTTTGGTTTTAACTGCAACCGTTGATTGCTTAAAGCCTCAACCATGTGAAATTGGATCTACTTCATCATGCACCAGTTCCCCATCAAAATTTCAGTTTCTAGTGCTATATGGAGGCATAATTTTAGCAGCCATTGGTTTGGGCGGTACACGCTTCACTATGGCCACGATGGGAGCGAATCAATTTGAAAAGGCTACTGATAGAGGGATTTTCTTCAACTGGTTTTTCTTTTCATTATATGTTTCTGCTGTGGTGAGCCTTACAGTGATTGTATACATTGAGGACAATGTGAGCTGGGGTTTAGGTTTTGGTATTTCTCTTGCTGCTAACTTCATTGGATTAGCCATTTTTCTGTTAGGAAATTGGTTTTATCACCATGATAAGCCTCAAGGAAGTCCATTCATGGATATGGCTCGTGTTGTTGTTGCTGCTATTAGGAAGAGAAAGGTGGTATTCTCGTCCGAAACCAAGGATTATTATCAGGAAGGCAGTGAAACAATGACTGTGGAGGCTACAACACCTACAGATACCTTCAGGTTAGAACCTGTTTTCAGTGTAGATACCTTGTATTTTGCATTGTTAATAAAAGTCATTTGTTGTTCCAGTAAGTCAATGTGTTAGCTCGTGGCAAGCTCCATATGGGTTTCTCAGGATCCACTACAAAATTCTTGCATTTTTTTAATCCCATTCACCAGGCCGAAGTCTTGATGTTCATGATTTCATGGAGAGTGCAGATAATATACTATAAGATATAGTCATGATAGAGGAGCTTGTGGTGGTCTTGGTAGGTTTTAAAATTGAAAAATGATTGTCTGTCGTGTATGTATATTGAGTTGAAATTGCTCAGGTTGGCTTTTGAAATTTAATAAATGATTAAAGAAGATATGCTTTTTTACCCTGATCAAATCAACTTTAAAACAAATTTGACCAGAAAGTCAAACCAAACAGCCCTAATATTTCATAGTCTTTGACCCTATACTGAGATAAAACTTTCAATTGAGAATGTCAAATTACATGTCTCTTGAGCATTCGACAAATCAAATCTTCAGTAAAAGCAATTTTGCTAATCATGCATCACTTCTTTCCTAGTTGATAATGTGATAAAGCTTCAATTAACGCTTCACTTCCTAAGTAAACATTTATGCCATTAATTAACGGAAAAAATATATATCGTTTTTGAATATTGCAGGTTCTTAAACACTGCATCAGTGAAAGTTGAAGGAGACATAAAACCAGATGGCTCAAATGCTAAACCATGGAGGCTGTGCTCTGTTCAACAAGTAGAAAATCTCAAAATCCTAATTAGAATTTTCCCACTATGGTCAAGCAGCATCTTCTTGGCCACACCAATTGCAATCCAAACAAGCTTCGTTGTGCTTCAAATTCTAACCATGGACAGGCACATAGGTCCTCACTTCAAAATCCCAGCTGGGTCCATTCTGGTTTTGGTTCTGTTTTCAACTTCAGTGTCTATCACGCTTGTTGATAGGCTCCTCTGTCCCATGTGGCAGAAACTGACCCATCGATCTCTGACGCCCCTCCAACGGATAGGAGTAGGACACGTGTTGAACGTGCTCAGCATGGCAGTATCTGCATTCGTTGAATCAGAGAGGCTCAGGGTAGCTCACAGCCATAATGTCCAGGCCTTGTCCGGATCCAACAAAGTGCCAATGTTGGCTGCATGGTGGCTATTTCCACAGCTAGTTCTGGTTGGCATTGGAGAAGCATTCCATTTCCCTGGACAAGTTGCATTATACTATCAAGAGTTTCCACTGCCGCTCAAGAACACAGCGACCTCAATGATTTCTCTGATAATCGGAATTGCTTTTTACCTAGGTGCAGCTTTGATTGATCTAGTTAGAGGAGTCTCAAGTTGGTTACCAGATGACATTAACAATGGAAGGCTTGATAATCTTTACTGGGCTCTAGTTGTGGTGGGAGTGTTCAATTTCGGGTATTATTTAGTATGCTCGAGTTTGTACAAGTATCAGAATGTTGAAAACATGGTGGAGGTGGACAATACTTCTGACAAGTGAGGATGATTTTGGTGCGGGCAAAGCAATTTACTTCGCCATTGATGCATAAACAATGTATGAGAAGTTCTAGTAAGTAGTTATGTTATGACTGAAAATTAAGTTAGCGTGTTAGTGCTTCCAGGACTACTCAACAGCAGATGACAATAGCTCATAAACAATGGAAACACACTGCAATCAGAGTACAAGACATTATGGTATAATGAGCAAACGATATCTAACAGCTTTAGATTTGCTCTCAAAAGTAATCTTGCAAGCATGGCTTTTTTCAACTCAACACAGCAGAGAGGAGTGAGGGAGGGTAACTGGATGAATGAATAACAAGACTGGTAAGAAAGACAATTTAGTGTTGGTCTTCATTACAACGAGAGAGAGAGAACAAGGGAGGTACTTTGAGTGTCAACTCCAAAAGAATGAACCATTTTTGCATAATTCAGAGATACACTTTCGTTAACTATGAGAAGATGAAAACTGATTTTCGGGATGATGGAAATTAACTCCAAATGAATTCTAAGCAAAATAGAGAAATACATTTCAAAATCTATAAATTTTGATGGAAACAAAAGTTCCACTTTCACTTGAAATTTTGTCTGGGAATGAATTTTCGTATTCAATTTATACATTTTCAAATAAAATCTAGAAAAATAGTTTATCTGTTCTAAACATAATATAACTCTGGAAAACAAGACAATAAGCAAATTAGGAGCAACACCAGAATCCATGGGAAGGTTGAAAAACAGAAAGTTATAGAACAGAAAACGAAAACACAATGCAGCTAGTTTTATTGTACCCAGCAGCACAAGCAAGCAGAGACCTTTGAAAATCCATGTCCGCCGAGGAAATCATGGAATAGAAACTGAGAAAGTTAATCATATTTACAGCAGAAAAACCATTACGATTCTCAGCTACTTCATTGCTTACTATCAAAGAGGAATCAAGCAGCAAGCAAAAAAGAAAAAGAAAAAGAAAAGGAAAAACGATCATAGAATTTTGAGGACCTGATGTCAGTTGTTCGCATTGATTCGGACAAGAAAACCTCATCATCCTACTTTTCTTAGCACAGCGACTTATTCAATACTGAATTGTATATATGTCCATAAGTGCGAGAAAAATAAATGGAGAAGAAAGTTTCCTCTTCAATTGCGAAAATCGAAGGAATACAGTAGGACCTGACGAAAAAGGGTCGACTCAATTTAGTACCTCGGGGGTCAATTTTGCACCATTTGAGATCCCTTTCTAGCGAGGCTACTTTGTTGAAAATTGAAATTAGAACGAGCCCATAAAGATAGCCTACTGGCCGAGATTCGGGTTTGGTCTATCCTCGGCCGGACGTAAATCATGCTTGGACCTGATTTGGACCTAAATTTCGAATTTAGGGTTATAAAAGTAGGCCGATTTGGATGGCCTTTCGAGATTATGATCTGTTCATAGATTGGGTTAGGGATTTTGAAAATTTAAAGGCCTTTGGGTCTTCTTCCTCTTGTTTCAAGTCAAGGGCTGAGCAATGGAGAAGCCTTTCGTTTTATGTCTATTAGTAAAAATCCCCATGGAACAGAAGAGGAAAGTTATAATTTGGATACTCGCAGAAAGGCGAAGGGAGAAACAAATATACCTTTATACACAACAAGGCATCTGATTCTAACTCAGACACATTTCTCCGTTATTGAATTAGAAGATGAGTTCTTATTTGTAATAGTATCAGTCATCATCTACATTTCTTGCCTCAATGGATCCAGCATTCTGCTATCACCACGATCACCCGGCTTTCCTCTTCCCTACCAATATAATTCCTTTCGTTTTATACGAAGCTACAAGTTGTATGAACCGATATAATCTCTGGTCGGGAATCTCTTGACAAGATTTCAACGTTTTATATAAAAAAAGGATCCTTTTGTCGAACAGGTGTACTGCATTGCTAAAAAATGTGTTGACAGGGATATTGATGGTGCGGATGCGGATGAGTGGGAAACAAGCTTGGTTGTGTACCTGATAGAGAAGTTCCAAATGAAGAACATGAATACTACTTAGATCTTTAAGCTATGGTGTTCATTGTTTCAGATTCCTCGTTGGAATGTATTCTCTCACCTGGGTGTCTTCTCTTGTTTCTATGCTGGTAAATTGCTTCTTCTCTTGTCTTGTTTTCTTCTTAAGAACTTTTCTGATAGGAGGTTAATTTTGAAGAGTCATTCTCTTAATCAATAGGCACCTAGTGGAATGGGATAACCCTCTCGCACACCAAGTAACCATAGACTTCTTCCAATTCTCCATTAAGAAGAATATTCTGCACATGTAGTTGCAATAGTGACTAATCTAGATTGGCAGCTAGAGACATTAGTATCCGAACGTGTTAAGCGTTTTCACTGGTGCAAATATCTCCTGATTATCGATTCTGTAGGATTGAGTAAAGCCTTTGGCCACTTATTGAGTTTTGAACTTTTTGATGCTACCATCAGTATTATACTTAATTGGGAACACCCATTTACAACCAACTTGAAAGTTTCCCTAGTGGTAATTCTACTATTTTCCAATTCTCATTCTTTTCTAAAGCTTGGATTTCTTCCATGATTGTAATTTTTCATTCAGGTACTTTTAATACTTCATATATTGTCATTTGTACCTGTATTTTTTTGAGATAAGTCATTGGTATCTGTATTTATCAATATTGTTAAGAAATGCTTGATGAGTTGATAATAAAATTATGCTTGATGAGGCGGTAGAAAATCTGTTTGAGATGAATCTGTTTGAGAGGAGGTTGGCGGGGTGGAAAATGGCTTTCCTATCTAAAGGGGGTAGGCTCACGTTGATTAAGAATACCCTTGCAAATCTACTTATCTATTACCTTTCCATTCTGTCCATCCCGGCTAGCATTGTGCATAAATTGGAGATGATTCAATGTTGTTTTCTTTGGGATGATGATGGGGGTGATAGAAAGTACCACTTGGTTAAATGAGATGATGTGACGAGGCCCATTAGAGAAGGGGGTTTGGGGATTAGATCCATTAGAGAGTTGAATACTGCTCTCCAAGGAAAGTGGCTTTGGAGGTTTGCTATTGAGAAGGAGCAGTTGTGGAAGCAAGTTATAAAGGCAAGATGGGGTGACTGGGAGAGGGTGAGTGGGAGGAGGGATAAGTTCAGACCTATTGGGAGAGGGTTATGGAAGAAAATCAGGAAAGCAAACAACTCTATGGAGAATTGTTTGGGTTGGCAGGTGGGTAATGGAGAGAATATTCATTTCTGGGTGGATAAATGGGCTGGGGAATTCAAACTTAAAGATAAATTTCCCAGAATTTTCTCTGTGGCCAGCGACAAGGAGATGAGCGTGAAGGCTACCTACGAGGTTGGTGGAGGGGGTTGGGTATGGAATCTTCCGGTCAAGCATAACTTGCAGGATTGGGAAGTTGAGGAATATGTGGAGCTGCTGCTGTGTTTATCTAATATTAACATAACTGAGAATAAGGATAAAAGAATCTGGAAGTTGGACAAAAAGAGGGGCTTCTTTGTTAGATCTTACTATGATTTCTTAACTAAGAGAGAGAACAACAACACCTATTCTGCCCCTTTCACACGAATCTGGAAAACTAAAGCACCTCCCATAATTGGTTTTTTTGCTTGAGAAGCGGCTAAAGAAAGGATTTTAACGAATTGATATGCTTAGAAAAAAAGGTAATGTGCTGATTACACAGGTGCTTCTTGTGCAAAGATGACGAGGAGACCTGTTTCCACTTGTTATTGGGCGGCCCTGTTACCTACAACCTTTAGTCTGCTGTGCTGAGGCTGATTAGGGTGGATTGGGTTATGGCGGGTAGTGTAAGTAGTGAACTTTAGGCTTGGGAGGGGTTGTGTATAGAAAAGGGGAAGCATATTTTTCTTATTCCTCTTACTATTTTTTAGGTAATTTGAAAAGAAAGAAATGTTAAAACTTTTGAGGGAATAGAGACTAACTTTGTTACCATCAGGGATAGATTAATACATACTTTTGGGACTATTTTGTTAGACCATGATATTAAAAATATTGATGATTTGGGTTCGGTCATTGACCAATTACTTAATCTGTAACTATTTTGTATTGGGCGGTACCCCCTTGGTACCTTGTGCATAATGATACTTTACTTTTATTTCAAAAAAAAGAAAATTTGCTTGATGAGTTAGTTATGCTATTTCCCAAATCTCATTCTTTTCTAGGATTTGGGTTTCCTCCATGATTGTGGTTTTCCATTGAGGTACTTTTAATGCTTCATATATCATTATTGGTATTTGTTTTTATCTATATTGTTGAGAAATGCTTGATGAGTTGATGATAGACCCTTGTAGAAATAAAATTGTGAATTGGATGATTAGTGCATGCTCTTTTTTGTTTTTTTAGAGCAACAGGTTTATCATACTACAGATTATAAAGGGAGAGATCTGAGTTTGAATTACTTGAAGTATTAACTGATGCTTGCCCCTAGTGATTCATGTTGTCCTAAGCTACTCCACCAACATCTTGATCTACTCATTTTCTTTAGACTTGCTTACCAATTTAGAACAGTACTGATTTGTAAATGTGATATTTGACATATACCCAAACATCCTTAAACCGATTCTTATTATTGTTGAAGCTCACCCTTGACTGACTTTTAGAAGGATAGTCACCATATACAACTACAGTCTGGATTTTACTTGAAGCTTTTCTTTTTTGTCTAAAAGAAAAGTTTGGATTTTACTTGAAGCTTTGAACCCCTTTTTTTTCTCTTTAACAATCTCATGGGGCTTTGAGGCAACACTCTACTTGGTGCTGTTTGATCCTGATAATTAATTTCATTAGATGTTCCCTTCCTGGACATTTCTTGTGGTTGAGTCATTTTAACAAGCACCTCATGCTCATCCATCACTCTGCTTTTATTTTTAATGTACTTTGGGTCCTCTATTTACAATTTCGTCCAGCTTCTCGACCATCACAGATTCTATGTTCTTCACTATTATCTTATCATCAACAGAAGAGATAGTTTCAATAGGAAGATCTGGTTGGAAAATTTGAAGATGATGGATGACTCTTCCACTTGGTAGGAGAGGAAGTGCCTCCACACAATGTTACCTGTGCTTTGTTGAGTTTCTGTTCACACTGATAGGAACTCATGACCGTTGAAAACTGATGCTGATGAAGGGAAACAACAAGAGCTCGCTTGTGGCTTTGTCTTCATCTCCTAGATCTTGTAGTCCATCGGATGTTTACTCTTTCGTGGAGCTGCTTCCTGCTCCAATTAAAGCTCTATCCAGCATCGAGAATTCACGAAGGACGAAGTTGGATTAGATGGAGGGAAAAAACTGTAGCTTATTTGCGGCATCCTCTTCGACTCCTTGATTAGGTGCTCCCACCTGCGTTGGCTGTCTTCCTTTAGTGAGGACTCTCCCAGCTGTACACCTACTCGCAACATCTCTGTATGCTGGTTCAACCTTTGACTGAACAGTGCCAGTCTTTGGTCAAAGAATGTCCTAGTCTGCCTCTGAGAGTCGTATATCTCAGATGTAAAGTCTTGAGAGTTTCTGGTCGACCTCTCGCACACTATCTTCTAGGTTTTGCAGCTTCTGTGGCTCGTTCACCACAGCCTTCCCCTTATTTTTTGCCATAGCCACAAAGCTTGCGAGGGTTTCCTCTTGATCAATATGTTTTAATACCACTTTGTCAGGAACTTGGCCTGACTTATGAAGAAATTAAGGAAGAAGAAGAGTTACAGCAGAAGTAGAAAAGGTTTTAGGAGAAGATGAGAGCTGATTTAGGGAGAAGAAATGTTAAAAATGCAGAAGAGAGGATAAATTGTTGTAAAGAGAAAAAAAAAAAACTGTAATTTCAAGTAAATTAAGGAAGAAGAAGAGTTACAGCAGAAGCAGAAAAGGTTTTAGGAGAAGATGAGAGCTGATTTAGGTAGAAGAAATGTTAAAAATGCAGAAGAGAAAGGATAAATTGTTGTAAAGAAAAAAAAAAAAAACTGTAATTTCAAGTAAATTTTCCCTCCTAATCACTTCCCATTCTGTCCTATTTATTTCCTTCCCGCCAGAGATTAGTAGGAACTAAAAAGACAGCAATGGAAAAAATAACAACCCCACATCATTTCGCCTAGTCAGCCATACATTTCACCTAGTCAGCCATACATTTTACCTGGTCAATCATACATTTCACCCTGTCTTGACAACAAATAAATTGATTACATATCACATATTAAATTATTATTCCTCATACTTAAACTTCTCCATGGCACACTTATTCTCTGTACTTTTACTTCAGAGCAGAAGGTAGCCCTAACTTCAACTTTAGATTCTGCTCAGACCACATTTGACAAGAAAAATGGATGGCACAATTCTCCCAACTGATGGAGAAGCTCAACTATCAGATTCTGGTATCAAACAAGGCGGTTCGATCACCTTTCCCTTCATTGTTGGTACATTTCATTCACAAAATTGTTGCAGAAATGTCTGTATCTTGCAATTACGTTTCCATTATCTGCATGTTCGAACTTGATTGTGTATCTGATTAAGGAGTTCAATGTGAAGCGAATTGATGCTGCTTAGATTTCAATAAACATGTTCTATAGGCCAATTAGGCAAGTAGTTATCCTAACCAAGTAAATTATGCTTGTCAACCACTAAGTAATCTTATCGACCTCCTTATCGTACTTAGCTAGTAAAACAAACATGGTCAATAAGAATAGAGCAGGTTTTGATGCAAGAAAGCCTTGTTGGTTATTTTGGAACTACTCTGTCAAAAAGCACGAATATGTGCATTTCTTTGGTTCCCAATTTTTAAATTTTCATCTTGATAGAGGAGCTTGGGGTGTTCAAATGTGAGCTATAAAAATGGTTCTGTCATGTGTATTTATAAAGGTTTGGGATTGACTGCCATTTGTAATTTTGTCCTTAGAAGCAAAAAAGGAACATATATCATCTCATATTCTATTGTTCATAGATTGGATAGACTTTCATTGGCAAGTGCAAATTACACCTGTCAAATTCTCTTAACTATTTGACAAACTAAATCCTGCATAAACGGAATTTTGCTAATCTTGAATTGCCTTTTTTGCCTTGTTGATATGATGATGCTTTGATAGCACTCCATTACCAATGACCTCCTATGCCATTGATTACCCTCAAAGATATACCAATATTTTTTTCTTATGATGCAGGTTTTGAATGCTGCAGCTTTGAAAACTGAAGGAGACATAAAACCAGATGGCTCAATTGCAAAACCTTGGAGGCTGTGCTCAGTTCAACAAGTAGAAAATCTCAAAATCCTAATTAGAATTTTGCCACTATGGTCAAGCAGCATCTTCTTGGCCACACCAATTGCAATCCAAACAAGCCTCGTTGTGCTTCAAATTCTAACCATGGACAGGCACATGGCCCTCACATCAAAATCCCAACTGGGTCCATTCTGGTTTCGGTTCTGTTTTCAACTTCAGTGCCTATCACGCTTGTTGACAGGCTCCTCTGTCCCACGTGGCAGAAACTTACCCATTGATCTCTGACGCCCCTCCAACGGATAGGAGTAGGACATGTGTTGAACGATGGCAGTGTCCGCATTTGTTGAATCAGAGAGGCTCAGGGTAGCTCACATCCATAATGTCCATGCTGTGTCTGGATCCAACAAAGTGCCAATGTTGGCGGCATGGTGGCTATTTCCACACCTAGTTCTGGTTGGTATTGGAGCGAAGATTTCTCTGATAGTCGGAATTACTTTTTACCTAGGTGCATCTTTGATTGATCTAGTTAGAAGAGTTTTGAGTTGGTTACCAGATGACATAAACAATGGGAGGCTTGATAATGTGTACTGGGGTCTAGTTGTGATGGGAGTGCTCAATTTCGAGTATTATTTAGTCTGCTCGAGTTTGTACTATAGTATCAGAATGCTGAAAAGGAGATAGAGGTAGACAATGGTTATATTTCTGACTAGTAAGGATTGTATAGGTGCGGGCATGGAAATATGTTTTGATTGATGAATAAATAATGTATAAGAAATTCTAGTAAGTGGTTCCCTTTCATGTCAGTTTAGTATCTTAGTGCTTCCTAGACTATTTGGCAGCAGAAAACAATAGATTGCAAACGATAGAAGCACACTGCAATGAAAAATAAATCCCTATTTTTGTGTCATATGCAAAAAATGTCTCTGTGCTCCCAAAGTCATTCTTGTAAGCTTCTCTATCTTATTCAACCCAGCATTGCAGAGAGAAGCGAGAGAGGTTGACTGAATAAATGAATGACAAGGTTGGTGAGAAAGACAACTGAGTGAATATCTTCTTTTCAACAAGAAAGAGAACAAGGATCAGATAGTTATCATACAACAAATTCTTTCCCTCAGTGTATTTGTGTATTACTGTCGAATCAAGTCCTTCTGAGTACAAGAAAAAATAAGGTATTTTTTGAAAAAAAAAGAACTATTTTTAAGAAGTTCATTTGAAAAAATATTTAGTTGACTATGAAAATTAGATCTAAACATTTCTTGGTTGTTTACTACTAATGTTCTGCTATGCTCAATGGTTATATAATTTCTATATGCCTTGATACCAAAAACAGCATCTCCCAGTCCAAGTTGGTATCAGGTGCTCTATAAAGCCGCAATGATTTATTCTCCACTTTCATACAAGTCACTGTAAAACATTAAGTTGATTATATATCATATACTATATTTGTTTTTCCTCATGCTTACACTTCTCCATGGCACAGTGATTCCCTATACTTTTATTTAAGGGCAGAAGGTAGCCTCTACCTTCAACTTTAGATTCTGTATAGATCACAATTGACAAAAAATGGATGGCACAGTTCTCTCAACTGATCAAGAAGCTCAACTATTAGATTCTGGTAGCAAACGAAGCGATTGGATCACCTTTCCCTTCATTGTGGGTATGTCTCATTCACAAAATTGTTGTAGGAATGTCTATGTCCTGCAATTATGTTTCTAATATCTGCTTGTTCTTTGCTATCAACCAGGAGCTGTTGCAGGCTCGACTCTTTGTGGTGCAGGATGGGTTTCGAACTTGATTGTGTATCTGATTCAGGAATTCAATGTGAAGCGCATTGATGCTGCTCGGGTTTCAAATGTGGTTGCTGGTTGTACAAATCTTTTCCCACTTATTGGAGCAATCATAGCTGACTCATTTCTCGGATGTTTCTCTGTCGTGTTACTTTTCTCTGGCTTCTCTTTAATGGTAATGATCTCACTCTTCGGAGAAGAAAAACAGTAGAGTTTGTAAAATTTCAAATTTATTTCTTGTTATTCAAGTAAACCTGACAGCACAATCAAACTTGTAGGGCACAAGTCTTCTGGTTTTAACTGCAACCCTTGATTACTTAAAGCCTCAATCATGTGAAATTGTATCTAGTTCATCGTGCACCAGTGCCCCATCGAAATTTCAGTTTCTCGTGCTATATGCAGGCATATTTCTAGCAGCTGTCGGAACGGGTGATACACCCTTCACTATTGCAACAGTGGGAGCAAATCAATTCAAAAAGGCCAAGGACAGAGGGATTTTCTTCTACTGGTTTTTCTTTACT
The DNA here is from genome assembly GCF_000150535.2 of Carica papaya. The sequence continues at coordinate 380,702 of NW_019014553.1, forward strand.
ATATATGTTTCTTCTATGGTGAGCTCTATGGTAATTGTATACATTGAGGATAACGTGAGCTGGGGCTTAGATTTTGGTGTTTGTCTTGCTGCTAATTTAATTGGATTAGCCACTTTTATTTTGGGAAAACGGTTTTATCACCATGTTAGACCTCAAGGGAGTCCGTTCAAGGATATTGTTCGTGTTATTGTTGCTGCTATTAGGAAGAGGAAGGTTGTCATCTCATCGGAAAACGAGAATTATTACCACGAACATGATGAAACATTGACTGTGGAATCCAGAAAACCAAAAGACAGCTTCAGGTTTGAACCTGCTTTCGAGTTACATAAACATGTATTTGGTTGTTACTGAAAGTCAGTAATTGTTAGTGAAATTATTAAGCATAAATTTATAATAACTAAATAGCATTTTAACTCATAATTGGGTACCCTAGTTTAATTATTTGACAAATTATTCTTATGCTTAATTATTTAAGATTGAGTTATCAATTTGATTATTGAGATCCGAGATCTCTATTTTCTATTCCTAATAGATTTTTCAAGTTTTGATTACATTATTAATTTTCTTTCTACTGTGGTAGTTCAAACTCAAGATTGGGTTTTCACTAAATGATGTAGAACAAGAAAATATTAAAGAGGATATATTCCGATAAAAGATATTTATGTAATTGTAATGTTTATGCATCATTAAGATCTTTAGTTTACTAGGAATTATTATATATAAGCTTATTATTAGTACGAGTTCATTATTACCTATTTAGTTAAGGTGCTATTGAGTTATTCTCTATTATAATTTACTTAATCAATTAGCTATTTTTTGTCTAATAAAATTTCTACATAGATATGATTAGTTGTATTTTGTTGCTTATAAATAAGATATCCTACTTTAATTATTTGACAGATTATTCATATGATTATTGATCAACATTGAGTTATTAATCTGATTATTGATGTTTGAGATCTCTAATTTTGGTTCTTAATTAATTCTTTTAGAATTTTATACTAAGTTCTCTCTATCCTACATCATCCACTATAGAATTCTTATATTCTCAGCCTACTCCTCTCCTTGATATCATGGTTAAAGAACTGCGTAAGAACTCGGCCTTGACATGTACTTTACTGAGACCGTGAACAGTAAGAGAAATTAAATTAAGCAAGTGAAAAAGAATAAAAGAGGAGAAAGAAATTTGGAGAGAGATAGAAATAGTGGGAGATCAAGATCGAGAAAGAGAGAGAGTTTTAAAGAGAGAAAAGCACAGAGACAGAGTGTTAGAGAGAGAGAGAGGGATTGGGAGTGACAAAGAGTGTTATAGGACAATTGATTACCTTATCCACCTCCTTATATAGAGCAGGTTTTCTTGCAAGAAAGCCTTGTTGGTTATTTTCGGAACTATTTGAGCTCCTGTTATGTACATTTCTTTTGGTGCCCAAATCTTAAATTCTCATCCTGATAAATGAGCCTGCGGTTGTGCTAAGTGTGAGCAAATAAAATGGTTTTGTCATTAATTCCCCTTTTTCCCTCGATATGATGCTGCTTTAATAGAAACTTCAGTACCCAACTGGCCTCCAGTACCATTGATTAACGTCAAAGACTTACCGATGTTCTTTAATAATGCAGGTTTTTGAATGCTGCAGCTTTGATAACTCAGATGGCTTAATCTTAAAACCATGGAGGCTATGCTCTGTGCAACAAGTGGAAAATCTCAAAGTCATAATTAGAATTTTCCCACCGTGGTCAAGTAGCATCTTCTTGGGCACCCCAATTGCGATCCTATTAAGTCACTATACTTCAAGCTCTAACCATGGACCGTACCGTAACATTGGCCAAAACTTCAAAATCCCAGCTGGGTCCATTCCTGTTTTGGTCCTGTTTTCCACTTCAGTATTTCTCATCCTCATTGATAGGCTCCTCTTTCCCATGTGGCAGAAATGTACTCATCAATACCCAACTCCTCTCTGTCGAATAGGAGTAGAACACGTGTTAAACGTGCTCGGCATGATAGTATTAGCATTTGTTGAATCAAAGGGGCTCGAGATAGCTCACAGCCACAATGTCCAAGCCATGTCTGGATCCGACACAGTGCCAATTAAGGCATGGTGGCTATTTCCACAACTAGTTCTCGTTGGCATCGGAGAAGCATTTCATTTTCCCGGACAAGTTGCGTTGTACTATCAAGAGTTTCCTCTGCCTCTCAAGAGCACAGGGACCACGCTGATTTCTCTGATAATTGGAACTGGTTTTTACTTGAGCACGGCTTTGATTGATCTACTTAGAAGGATTTTAAGTTGGCTACCAGATTACATAAACAATGGGAGACTTGATAATGTTTTCTGGATTCTAGTTGTGGTGGGAGTTCTCAATTTCGGCTACTATTTAGTCTGCTCGAGTTTGTACAAATATCAGAATGTTGAAAAAGAGGTCGAGGATGTTTGTATTTCTGACCGGTGATGATGGTGTTGGTGTGGTCAGAACTATAAGCCATGTACCTCGACATCTTGTTCTAAGACTCTTATTATTATTATGGTTCTTGTAGATACCTTTGGATGGACTATTTGTCTGTTAATACTTCACAGTGTGGAAGTTAATTTTTGTTAGTTAATGCTTTGTATTTCAATAGAACTTGTTATAAGACTCGTATTGCTATGCTTCTTTTGGATATCTATAGATGGTATTCATCTGTTAATACTATATGGTGTCGGAGTAAGAATTTTTTTTCTCAAAAAAATAAACTTTATATTTCTCACTTAAAATTAGACAGAAAAATCCTCTCCTTTAATTATGATATAATCTATATCATTAATACTTAGACTATTTTCACTTATACACTTGACATACCTGAAAAAATAGAAAATTAATAATTAATAAAAGAAAAAATTCAGTATTTTTTATGTTTTATCATACTGGCTATATAATTCATATATTTTAAATTCTTTTTTCTGTTAATCTTTTATAAAATGAATAATATGAGATAAAATGTATAATATATTTAATTATACAGTAATTCTGAGGCTTTTTGTTTTACAAGTTCCTTCTATTCATTACACGTCAATCTGATGCTTTCCATAATTTTTCTTTCGACCCAAATTAAGCTTCCATTATTTCTTCAGGTTTAAGTCTCCTCATTGAAAAACAAATTAATGGCTTAAAATTGCAAACATGATGTCCTGTTGCGTTGTGGTCAAATATAACAAATTCTTCTTTACTCTTTTTCTTTAACAAACTAATCAGTTTTCAATTGTGTATGAATTTTTCTTTGATCAATAATTTTATAAAGATTTCAGTCCGTTGAAAGTCTGTTGTACAGAATTCAGGTTGTACTCCTTAGCACTCGACCGTTTATCATATATACATGATAGCAATGTCTTCGGTCCTAACATGACTAACTGGATTCTCACTGATTGCAGTTGTTGCCTTATTATGACAGAATATTGATAATTTTGTTAGCACACTTCTTTAATTATTAAATTACCAATATTTTCAAAGTATGATAGAAACCAAATTGGTCAAGCATCTTGCATAACATTTCAACAGACTTCCTTATTTAATAATTACTAAACAAGTAAATCTGATACTTGCAGGAAAAGAAATGGAGAATCATCTTGACTTTTTATTCACCAGGCATCTGATGCTCATCTGTTACTTCTCCTTCATTGAATTCAAGAAGATGATGTTGAGAAACTTGTCTGGTAATCATCATCTACATTGTTCACCACTTCATCATTCACAGTGGATCCAGCAACACTCACTGTAATATCTACATATATATATATTCACTTTAACAGTCCACTTTCTTCAATGTGAAATGGAGTTAATATTTAGGAACCTGTTCACTGAATGATTACTTAAAATGTGTTATATTTATCTTGTAGCTGCTTGGCACACCGACTGAATCTGATCTGGAATTTGTTCGGAATGAGGATGCAAAAAGATATATCCGTCAACTCCCAACTCACCCTCGTCAGCCACTAGTCAGACTTTTCCCAAATGTTCATCCATCAGCAATTGATCTTGTTGATAGAATGTTAACATTTGATTCAAGAAAAAGAATTACCGGTGAGTTCTACAGTTTCCTGCCAGCCAATGTTAATTCTTTTATGGACAAATAATGGTATGTGTTTTTTCCTTTAATTCGTAATGAAATTAAATTTTTTTGATTAGTTGAGGAAGCATTAGCTAATCCTTTCCTTGCGCGATTGCACGACATTGCTGATGAACCACTTTGTTCAGAGCCATTCTCTTTTGATTTTGAGCAACAACCTTTGGTAGAACAGATGAAAGATATGATTTATCAGGAGGCTTTAGCACTCAATCCAGAATATGCTTGATAAAGGAGACAACAATCACTGCAACGAGAACCTGCAACACCATGTGATGTCTCGCAATCAAACAATTAACATTCTCCTGTTTTGTTCAATGTATATTGTAATATCTTGGGCTTGCCCAATCCTCCCTGTCCTCGTTCTCTTGAGGTCTGTCTCTTTAAGCTCTATAAGCTCGTTAACCTTTATACCCAGTCTTTTTGGTTATACTCAGGCATATGTTTGTTATGATGTTTTTAGATTTTGTATTTCCTCCCAGTGTTATTATACACACTTTTGTGAAGTGATGTAACTTAAGATTGGTTTATTGTAATACGAACTTGAAATCTTGTTGTAAAATGGTCATATTAGAATTGTCTCTTGTTCACCAAATCAATCTTATTTGAGAATGATTATCTTATGTTTACTGTGGTGTACGATATTAATAATATCATCTTTATTACACAAGTGAATACAATATTTTCTTTAAGTATATACTGTTTTTTTTCCTTTTTGTTGTGTATGTTTGGTGGATGTTGGTATAATCTCGGACTGGAATCAAGTTTTCATCGTAGGGAATAGATTTGAGCCAAATAACAAGTTTCTGAGTTCTTTTATCTTTTTCTGGTATGGTAGCATAGGAAATGGAATGCAATTGGAGTTTTTTGGGATTCTCAAATTGTGTTCTGTTGAGATGCAGTAATAGTAGAATTGGTATTTCAATTGCAGAAAGAAAACAGATTAGAATCCATTATGTCCTGAGATTTCATATAGAAAATTTGATACTGTTACTGGTCTAGCTAATGATCATCAAATCCGCTAACGATTGATTCTCCTCCTCCAAAAATAGGTGCTATTCCCAATGGTTGTTTAGTACTCGAACTGGTAGACTGAATATGATTTTAATCAAACTGTTCTCTTCAAAGTAAGACACTTAACGTGAGACCACACTCAGCTTTCTGTTAGCTAATTACTAGTGTTTTTGAAAGTGTTTTAGAACAATTTTGAAGCTATGAATCTTCACATTGTTCTAGAGAATACCTTCAACTGTGAATCATTAAATGATAATTTTTTGTTTGCCAACCTCAAACAAGGAACTAATAATTATTTCTATTGTTAGAGTATAAATAATAGATTGAGATCAACTTCAGTTTTTGAAAAATCAGTCAAATTTTATTACTTTATATGCTATTAGAACCGAAAGTTCAGTACTCTATTTCTGTTAAAATTAATTTAATATAGCTTGTGCCACATTTTACTTAACGAACTTGTAAGTAAGGTAAGATATTGTAACATAAATAATAGATTATCTTTTTTAAAAAAAAAATCAAAATAATAAATTGACTTATTCCTATCATTTTATCGGTTTTTTGAAAAATCAGTTCGACTTTATTATCTTAAGAGAGTTTAACTCTATTATTTCATAAATTTTTATATTTTGAATGTAAAATATCAATTCAATTTCTCTGTTGCATGCCGATTAGCAAAAGTTAGTTGTAATACTTCTAGTGTCTAAAAGACTTGTTACCAACTCCCAATGACCTTTAAAATTAAGAAAGAGAATTGATAATTCCACCTTCTGTTCATAAATTCATAGGGGTTCCATTCTCTTTCCTAATTAATACTCTCACTCTGCTGATCTTTTTAACTCCTCTCTACAAACTAACAAGTTTTTATTTGAATGGTTAATATGTTTCTTCCTATATTAAAAGTTGTATGTTCGATTCAGATAGTGTCATGTATCACATGTAGGAGATTGTTTTATGATGAGTGTGTTTTCGAGACATACAACGTGAGAGTTATTTCCTAAAGCAACCCTTTTATCGCTTATGTATTTCTAGACATCAGGATTTCATTCAGCACCCTTAGCCTTCTTTCAGTGCATCATAGCTTCCTCTATCACAAATTCGTACAGATGAAACCACTTTGTTCTGATTTTCTATTCAGGAAAAACAAAAACTGCTTGCTGATAAGATGTGGTTTTCCAGTAGATAAAGAAAGATCATAATTATTGTTTAAGTCTTAAGTACTGATACAAATTCAACAATCATCGTGAGCTGCACATTAATACCTAGTCTTGAAGAACAGTGGGCAGTTGGATCACCTTTCCGTTCATTGTCGGTACGTTTCATTCACAAAATTGTTGCAGAAATTTCTGTCTTGCAATTATGTTTCTAATAGCTGCATGTTCTTTGCAATAAACCAGGAGCTTTTGCAGGTTTAACGCTATGTGGTGCAGGATGGGTTTCGAATTTGATTGTGTATATGATTCAGGAATTCAATGTGAAGCAAACTGATGCAGCTCAGATTTCAAATATGGTTTCCCAGTTATTGGAACAATCATAGCTGACTCATTCCTGGGATGTTTCTCTGTCGTGTTAATTTTCTCTGGCATCTCTTTAATGGTAATTCTCTCACTCATGGTGACATGTTTAAATGCCTTCATGTGCTAGAGAAAAAAATCAGTATAGTTCCTAAACCTTCAAATTTATTTCTTGTAATACAGGTAATCATTGGAAAGCAGGCTTTTGTTTCTATATTACACCTTGAAAGACTGAACCATCTGTTTGACTTTTGAATTTTTTTTGCTGGTTATTTATGATGCTGGAAATTACCATCACGTGATTTCTGAATTGTTACTGACAGCAAGATCAAACATGTAGGGCACACTTCTTCTGGTTGTAACTTGCTTAAAGCCAGAAGGCACTGGTGCCCCATCAAAGCTTCAATTTCTGATTCTATATGCAGGCAAAACTGTAGCAGCTATTGGCCTGGGTAGTACATGCTTCACTATGGCAACAATGGGAGCAAACCAGTTCGAGAAGGCCAAGGATAGAAGGATTTTCTTCAACTGGTTTTTCTTTACTCTATATGTTTCTTCTATGGTAAGCTACATAGTGGTTGTATACATTGAGGATAATGTGAGCTGGGGCTTAGGATTTGCTGTTTGTCTTGCTGCTAATTTATTTGGATTAGCTACTTTTGCCTTGGGAAAACAGTGTTATCATCTTGTTAAACCTCGAGGGACTCCATTCATGGATATTGCTCGTGTTATTGTTGCTGCTACTAGGAAGAGGAAGGTTGTAATCTTATCTGAAAACGAGGATTATTACCACCAACATGATGAGATATTGACTGTGGAGTCCACAAAACCTAAAGACAGCTTCAGGTTTGAACCTGGTTTCAGGTTGCATATAACCAGTATTTGCACTGTTAGTGGAAGTCATTCATACTAATAACTAAATATCTGCAATTTCTGTTGAAGCCAAAAATTCTGTCTAAATCTTCTTATCACTGCATCTGCATTAAGAAGAGAAAAGATTTGGGATGAGAATGTCAGATTTTTGTCATTGGCATAAGAATTTCGATGGCTAAGTTGGTAACTGAAATTTGAGAAAGAAGGTATAGGGTATGAAAGGAGTACATGAGGTAGCAGTAGGATTCATTTATGTATAAAAATGAATACTACATAAATAGATATGACAATATCCCAATTTAGGATTCTTAAGTTCCCATTCTAGTATTCTCTCTGAGATCATGGTCAAAGAACCGTATTTTTTTTGAGAAGCATTCTCTTTTCTTCATTTTAAACGAAGAACAGAAAACACCCCTACCATGGATTCAAAATAAACCAGGATACGATAGGATAGAGTAGTATAATGTAGAGAGGGTAAGGGTTTACTTTAGTTGGAGCAATTGGGTTCTTAATATGCAGGGTACTCCACATGACCATAATACTCTTGATATACATTAAAATATTAATGAATAGTACAGAACATTGTATAAAATATTAATAAACATTAAATATGAAATTACAAAAAAATTATAATATTTTGTTTATTAAAATTAGATATTACCTAGTATTAGGCAAGTAGTTATCCTAATCAAGTAAGGCATGCTTGTCAACCACTAAGTAATCTTATCCACCTCCTTATCGTACTTAGCCAGTAAAACAAACATGGTCAATAAGAAAAGAGCAGGTTTTGATGCAAGAAAGCCTTATTGGTTAATCTTTTGAACTACTGAGCTCCTGTTAAAAAGCAGGAATATGTGCATTTTTTTGGTGCCCAAGTTTTAAATTTTCATCTTGATAGAGGAGCTTGGGGTGTTGAAATGTGAGCTATAAAATGGTTTTGTCATGTGTATAAAGGTTCGGGATTGAGTGCCATTCCTACTTTTTGTTAGAAGCCAAAAAGGAAAGTATATCATCTCATATTCAGTAATTCATAATTGGATAGACTTTCATCAGCAAGTGCAAATTACACCTGTCAAATTCTCTTGAGTATTCAACAAACTAAATCCTGCATAAATGGAATCTTGCTGATCATGAATCACCTTTTTTCCCTTGTTGATATGATGATGTTTAATAGAACCAATACCTCCTATGCCATTGATTAACATCAAAGATATACCAAGATTTTTTAATAATGCAGGTTTTTGAATGCTGCAGCATTGAAAACTGAAGGAGACATAAAACCAGAAGGCTCAAATGCTAAACCGTGGAGGCTGTGCTCTGTTCAACAAGTAGAAAATCTCAAAATCCTAATTAGAATTTTCCCACTATGGTCGCGCAGCATCTTCTTGGCCACACCAATTACGATCGAGACAAGTCTCGTTGTGCTTCAGATTCTAACCATGGACAGGCACATATGCCCTCACCCTTCTGGTTGGGTTCATTCTGGTTTTGGTTCTGTTTTTGACTTCAGTGTCTCTCACCCTTGTTGACAGGCTCCTGTATCCCATGCGGCAGAAACTTACCTGTCGATCTCTGACACCCCTCCAACGAATAGGAATAGGACAGTTGTTGAACATGCTCAGCATGTCAGTGTCAGCATTGGTTGAATCAAAGAGGCTCAGGGTAGCTCACAGTCATAATGTGTCTGGATCCAACAAAGTGCTAATGTTGGCCACGTGGTGGGTATTTCCACAGCTAGTTCTGGTTGGCATTGGCGAAGCATTCCATTTCCCTGGACAAGTTGCATTATACTATCAAGAGTTTCCGCTGCTTCTCAAGAGCACAGCAACCACAATGATTTCTCTGATAATCACAATTGCTTTTTACCTAGGTGCAGCTTTGATTGATCTAGTTAAAAGGATTTCAAGTTGGTTACCAGATGACATAAACAATGGGAGGCTTGATAACGTGTACTGGGCTCTAGTTGTGATGGGAATATTCAATTTCGGGTATTATTTAGTTTGCTCGAGTTTGTACAAATATCAGAATGTTGAAAAGGAGATAGAGGTAGACAATGCTTACATTTCTGACTAGTGAGGATTATATAGGTGTGGGCATGGCAATATGTTTTGATTGATTAACAAGAACCATTTATTAGAATTTCTTATACATCCATTTATGACTGAGAATTTAGCATGTTAGTGCTCCCAATACTACTCAGCAGCAGAAGACAATAGCTTGCAAACAATAGAAATGCACTGCAATGAAAAATACAAGACATATCATCCAAAAAAAATGTCTTACCGCTCTAGATTGTGCACCCAAAGGCATTCTTGTAAGCATCTCCATCTTATTCAACCCAGCAGTGCAGAGAGGAGCTAGAGACAGTAACTGAATAAAAGAGTAACAGGACTGGTAAGAAAGACAACCGAGTGAATATCTTCCTTTGGAAAAATAAAACAAGAAAGAGAACAAGGATCGGATAGTTGTTATAAAACAAATTCCTTCCCCTGGGGTATTTGTGTATGTCACATTAAGTCCTTCTGAGTACAAGGAAAAATAAGGTACGTTTGGAAGAAATGGACTATTTTTAAGAAACTCCTTTGGAAAAATGATTAGTTGACTATGAAAATATTGAAATTGAATTTCAAGATGATGGAAACTTCCATTTTGTTGAGCTACACGAGTTAGCGACAATCTCACAAATATCTCAGTTATTAAGTCTGTATTGAAGTTGTGTTCTGTTGTGTGTTTTAAATAGGAGAACCCAAATTTAATAGAATTATGTTTGAAAAAGAAAATTTTGATCTAATCATTTCTAGTTGTTTACTAGTAGTGTTCTGCTATAATTGCTCAGTGTTTATATATTTCTAAATGCCTTGATACCAAGAACAGAATCTCTCAGTCCAAGTTGGTATCAGGTGCTCTGTAAGTTGCACTGATTTATTCTCCACTTTTACACAAGTCTTTGCAAACCAGTAAGTTGATTAGATATCTTTTTTTCCTTTTTGAAATAAATTAAGTTGATTAGATATCATATATCATATTTGTTATTCCTTATGCTTACACTTCTCCTTGGCACAGTTATTCCCTACAGTTTTATTTAAGGGCAGAAGGTAGCCTCTAGCTTCAACTTTAGATTCTGGGTAGATCACATTGACAAGAAAAAATGAATGGCACAGTTCTCTCAGCTGATGGAGAAGCTCAACTATCAGATACTGGTAGCAAACGAGGCGGTTGGATAACCTTTCCCTTCATTGTTGGTATGTCTCATTCACAAAACTGTTGCAGAAATGTCTGTGTTCCGCAAGTATGTTTCTGATATCTGCATGTTCTTTGCTATCAACCAGGAGCTGTTGCAGGCTCGGCTCTTTGTGGTGCAGGATGGATTTCGAACTTGATTGTGTATCTGATTCAGGAATTTAATATGAAGCGCATTGATGCTGCTCAGGTTTCAAATATGGTTTCTGGTTTTACAAATCTATTCCCGCTTATTGGTGCAATCATAGCTGACTCATTCCTTGGATGTTTCGCTGTCGTGTTACTTTTCTCCAGCATCTCGTTAATGGTAATCATCTCACTCTGCAGACATGTTTAAATGCTTGTTGTGTAATACAATCATTTGAAGAAAAATAGTAAGAGTTTGTAAAATTTCAAATTTATTTCATTTTGTTTTTCAAATAAAAAGTATAAAATGTGGTATTCATATGGTCACCAAAGGGATGTCAACCCATGTATAAAAGTATTTACAAGTCAATCAATTTATCAATTAGGTTCCTTAAATCCTCCAACGAATTTAGAGTATAACCCAATAGCAAAAAATTAAGGGTCTGAAACCTTTTATTCTAAGTAAATCAAAACTATTCACATCGTCAACCCCTTCAAAATCTTTTTTGTTTCTCTCGTTCCACACTGTCCATAAGATATGGTTTCTCGTAACTAAAATATAACAACTTGAAATACTGAAACATCTATTTTACTCCTGAATTTTTTTTGCTAGTTATTTATGCTGCCAGAAATTACCATTGCATGTGATTTCCGAATTATTACCTGACTGTAAAATGAAACTTGTAGGGCATGGTTCTTCTGGTTTTAACTGCAACCCTTGGTTACTTAAAGCCTGAACCATGTGAAATTGGATCTACTTCATCATGCACTGGTGGCCCGTCGAAATCTCAGTTTCTAGCGCTATATGCAGGCATATTTCTAGCAGCCATTGGCCTGGGTGGTACATCCTTCACTATTGCAACAGTTGGAGCAAATCAATTCAAAAAGGCCAAGGATAGAGCGACTTTCTTCAACTGGTTTTTCTTCACTTTATATGTTTCTGCTACGGTGAGCTCTACTGTAATTGTATACATTGAGGATAACGTGAGTTGGGGCTTAGGCTTTGGGGTTTGTCTTGCTGCTAATGTAATTGGATTAGCCACTTTTATTTCGGGAAAGCGGTTTTATCACCGCGTTAGACCTCAAGGGAGTCCATTCAAGGATATTGTTCGTGTTATTGTTGCTGCTATTAGGAAGAGGAAGGTTGTCATCTCATCTGAAAGCGAGGATTATTACCACAAACATGATGAAACATTGAGTGTGGAATCCAGAAAACCTAAAGACAGCTTCAGGTTTGAACCTGCTTTCAAGTTACATAACCTGTATTTGGTTGTTAGTGAAAGTCAGTCATTCAGACTTTTAATAACTAAATGCCTGCCAATGCTCTTGAAGCCAAAAATTATTTTTCTTATTTACTGCATCTGCATGTAAGGGAGAAAAAAAAATGATGAGAAAACCAGATTTTTCTCTTTCACGGAATTATTTCAAGATAAGTTAGTAATGAAATTTGAGAAAGAAGGTATAGGGTATGAAAGGAGTGGCACAAGGTAGCCATAGGATTTCATACAAGCTGGATGTTCCACACTGGAGCTAAGGCGCCTTTTTTTTTTTCCCACAACATTATTAACTGTAGCATCTTTATACCTTGCAATACCAAAGATACTGGAAGTCTTGCCATAAGTGGTGTCTCCCTGCACAAACATTGCTTCCAAGAATAGTGCTACAAGAAGTCAAAGTAGTGCTACAATTATCAGGTCTGAATGACAAGAAGTCAAAGTAGCTCCAATACCTTGCTAATCCACTTCCCAAGAATAGTGCTACAATTCTGGCTGATTCTGTCAGATTTCCAACCCCTGCTATCTAACCTGTGTTTGGCAATAATCACCATTATCACAAACCAGTACAGCATAACATAAACTTCCAAAGCCCACTTGCCT